>PVJO010013095.1:0-53107 GCA_004026905.1 Hystrix cristata
AAAACCCTTGAAGGAAAACATTCTTGTAACACAGCGGTCGTATGAGTGAAGGACGCTTTTCCAAATAGGAAACAAATGCTTTAACTTTAATATTAGAGGATGGTTCTAGCATTCTGAGATTTGCAGTGTCCTGTGGGTGATTCTGAATCACACTCAAGTTTGAGAACCACTCTCTGGCATGGTAGAGTGCTTTGCAGTACTGTATTACCATTGCGCCCTCTACAGTCTGATAAAATGAATGGATGCTCTATTCTATACTTCTTGGTTCTCAAGCCCTTAAGTATAGTTTCTTCTTAAGTACAGCAGGCCCTCAGAAATGTGTTGAATGAAGGAATATATTTGGAACTAGTTTTCGCATGGGGTCACTTGAGCTTCTATGTGGGCTTCTATGTGTGGTCAGGTGCTGAGAAATGCTGCACCTTCTTTTTTCTGAATATGATTGAAGTTCAGTTTTGTGACTTTTGTGTTTAAATGTGGCTCAGGAGGCTTCTGAAGCATGTAGACTGATGGCTTCCTTTCAAATGTGATTATCTTTGGACATCCAGAAATGGGGAGTGTCATATTGGGCGACATTTTAGGATGTTCCTGCTCTAGATCTGTCTGAAAACTCTTGTGTACAGAAAGGAAAATTTCAAAGATAACCGAAAGACAACAGAAAAAGAGTAATTGAAACTGATTTTTAACTGGAAAGAGATAGATTCTCTGTTTCCTGGCTGCCATGAGTTGAGGCACCTTTTCCTCTCCATTCCTCTCTGCCATTGTGTTTTATTACCGTGAACCCCATCTTCACCATTGCCATTTGTTTCAGAGAAGATGCAGTTTAATCCTGATGGAGAATGGAGAAGTACAAATTTTGGTGGGTTAGGAGAGTAGGTTTGGGTATCAGCGAACTTTTCTAGGAGGAAGTTTTCTCAGCCCTCCTGTGGGAGTGCTTCACACAGATGTGCCCTGAGAATCTTGGGGAAAATTGGAGTGCACCCAGGTGATCAGAATAGGGTTTTCTTTGTTTGGTCTCTTTTTTCGTAAAACCCTAGCTTTCTTACTCCAGTCTTTGGGCTTACTTCAGCTTCCTGAGTTTAAAAACCAGTCATAGGGACTGGGGATTTAGCGCAGAGGTTGGAGTGCTTGCCTAGGAGGCACAAGGCCCTGAGTTCCATCCCCAGCATCAAAAAAACAAACAAAAACACAAACAACCCAGTTGTATCTCTTCATGTGTTCTTTAGCTAAAAACATCAGGTAGAAATAGTGAAATATTAGCTAATTATTTTGATGTAGGATGATGTTTTTTGTCCTAGATTTCTAAATCTGAGTCTTCTCTTACTCGTTTCCTGAGCAATCAAGCTGTAGTCTCTTTAGTGATAAGCGTAAACAGTTCAAGGAATCTATGGATTTCAAGTGAGAAGTCACCACATCATCACCTTTTAAAGATCTCATTTTTTGTTGTTATTTCTTGAGACACAGAATATTATAGCTAATCTTCGAGTTACAAGTTAACCCCTACTTAAGTAAATTTTTAGGAAGTAAGATAGCCTGTTCTTCACTAGGTGACATGTGAAAGTTTGACTATTACAGCTCTGGACTCAGGTGGTAAGGTAGAATTTAAAAATTTTTAGATTTCTGCAGGGACTTTCTCAAGTGGAGTTAACTTGAGATTCTTTGAAGCCATAACATTGATTATTGCATTTTATGTCAAATCCAATATATTTTTCATGATATTTAGTGTATATATTCAGTTATTCTTTGGAATCAAGGGAGATTTCCTTGGAACTATGGGAGATCAGTTCCAGGACCCCTTTAGATACAAAGTTCTACAAATCCTCAAGCCCCTTATATTGAATGGCACAGTATTTGCATTTAACCTATAGACATCCCTCTTGTACAACTTTAAATTCTCTCTAGATTACTTATATACCCAATATAATGTAAATGTTTTTTTTTTTTTGGTGCTGGGGGTCGAACTCAGGGCCTTGTGCTTGCTAGGCTGGTGGTCTACCACTTTAGCTAAATCCCAACCCCTGTAAATACTGTGTAAATATTATTATACTGTATTGCTTAGGAATAATGAGAAGAAGAAAATTCTGTCCATGTTCAGTACAGATGTAGTTTCTTCCCCTAAGTATTTTGCACACACAGTTGTTTATGGAGAGATGAATGTACGGTTCTTTAGGTTTAATAGAATACTTTTACAAACATTTTCTTTAATTCCCTTAGTTATCCTTAGTGGTAGATGCTGTTCTCATTTCACGGAAGAGAAAACTAAGGCTCAAAAGCAACTGTCTTGGGCTGGAGATTTAGCTCAGTGTTTAGCGTGTTTGCTTTGCAAGCGCAAGGCTCCGAGTTTGATCCACGGCACCAAAAAAAAAAAAACCAAAAAAGAAAAAAACCCAAAATGCAACAGTCTTGTTGACTGTCTCAGAGCTAGGAAGAATTGAGGTTATCACTCGAATGCTGGATTTATGAGACGTTCTTTACTCTTTGCTTTTTGTGGCTGCCTCAAAGTACATTATTTTTCTATTGTACACACTTAGTTGTATCCTGTTTTACTTCCTGTCTCACCAATTTAAAGACGCTTATGAGAACTAAAACAGAACAACTTTTTTCTTTTTCTTTTTGTCCTGAGGATTGAACCTGGGTCTTTTGCACTGAGCTGCATCTCAACACTGTTTTTAATTTTTTATTTTGAGATGAAGTTTTGCTAAATTGCCCAGGTTGGTCTCAAACTTGTGATTCTCCTGCCTCAGCCTCTCAGAATGCTGGAATTACTGGCATGTGCTACCATGCCCAGTTAGGATAGCTGTTCATAAGTAGAAAGAGTGTATTTGTGCTTTTCTTTCTCATGTGTATCTGTAATTCTAGTTAGAGAAATATTTACCATGAAGTAGGGAAGAAATGTGTAAAATTTAACCATACAAAATACCTAGGAAAAACAATTTAAATGGAGGAAAGATTTATTTGAGCTCACAAATCCAGAGGTGTTAGTCCATGGTCACTTGGCCCTGTGGTTAGGAGTTGTGCAAGGCAGAGCAGTGTGGTAGGGAGCACATGGTAGAGCAGCTGCTCATCTCACAGGGCCTGGGAAGCAAAGGGAGAGAGGAAGGAGCCAAGAGAGGTGTCCCCAATGACCTTCCTTCCACTAGGCCCCACCTCCCACTTCCCAGTAGCCCTATACCTGAGAACTGAGACTATTCAACACAGGAGCCTTTGGGGGACATTGACGGTCCAAACCATAACAATAAAGATAATATGAAAATAATTTTTATATAATTATAATAATTTATCATGAATTTATTATACTTTCATGGCATATTGCTTATAAGCCAGCCTAAGTTTTTGTTATAAAAACTTTTTTTTAAACTTTGAGACATTCTCAGATTTTTAGGAAAGTTTCACCACAGCACAAAGGACTTCTCTGAACCATTTGAGGAAACTGTGTGATGACCTGATGCTTCAACACCCCTGGATTGTTCAGTATTTCCACTTTGTGGGGCCATTTTCCTTAGTAGCTACTGCACCATACTGTTCAAATAAGAACACTAACATTGATACTTCACCACTCTCTAACCTGCAGAGTTCAAGTTCAGTCAGTTGTCCAGATAATGTCCTTTATTTTTTATTTTTACCAAGAACATGTATTGGTACATTGTATACATAATGATCATAATCAACATGGTTATTTTGTACCTGTACATGATACATCTTGGTTTCAGATAATGTCCTTTATTTCAGAGAGATCCAGTTCAAACCACATGTTCCCTTTCTTGATCACATCCCTTTCAAGCCTCTGATCTGGAATAATTGCATAGTTTTCATCGACTTGCACAAGCTTTGTACTTTTAACAGATGGCCAGTTCTTTTATTTTTGGTGACAGAGTTTTGCTAAGTAGATCAGCCTGTCTTTGAACTCACTATGTACCGTACCAAGGCTCGCCTTCAACTCTTGATTATCCTGCCTCAGTCTCCTTGTTATCGGATGGGTTCCGATATTCCTGGGTTCTTCCCCTCCTGAAGCAAAGAATTGAATGAGGGGGACAAAAACTAGTTCTAAAGTTTTATTTAAAATTATAGAGAAAAGAAGAAAAGGAAAGTTGAGCATAACGACAGAAACAGCAAAATGTGCACTGGGCCTAAAAGGCACGGTAGAGGTTACCACAAAAAGGCATGATAGCCTTGGAGCTGGGTATGCAGATAAAGTCCTCCTCTTCCCTGTGGGAGAGAGCAGGGAGAGGTCCTTCCCTAGAGGCCCCGTAGGAAGAAAAAAAGGCAGAGCTCAGTGGCGCCATTCATATTTATCTGGATTCTGTTCTCCTGAGAGTTTTCCAATCCTGTGAGAAGAGGGGCAATTGGAATTTCACACCCCAGGCTGATGTCAGGTGAAGGCCATTCCCCAAGGTCATGTTCATCCTCCCAGCCAGGTCAGGCCACACCCTATTCCTACATCATCCTGAGTGCTGGCATTATAGCTCGAGCCACAATGCATGGCACAGTGCAGTCATTTTGTGGAATGTTCCTTTGTCTCTGTGCACTAGTGTTTTTTCACAAGAATACTGCAGAAATGGCGCTGTGTTCTCGCATCCTGTTGGCAGTGCCTGATTGGCATTTGTCCCATTATTGTTACTATTTTGGTCACTTGATTAAGATGGTGTCTGCCAGGTTTCTCCACTGTTGAGTTACTTTCTAGCCTTTGTAATGAATATGTATTCTGCTGGTGGGTCTTTGAAGTTATTTAAGTATCTTGTTCCTCTGCACACTTTCAATTTATTTCGTGTTCATTTATATCAATATGTATCTGAGGTTTCCTACTTTTTCAGTGAATTATAATTGCTCTCATTATTTACTGTAATAGTCATTTTAGATTTTGCTAATAGTAGCCCCTTGGAGCTGGCTTTTCTTTTTAAGGTGCCCTTTTCCTGATAATTAAAATATTGCTTTCTGACCCAACAAGGTATTTCTTACATGTCTCATAATTTTCCTCTCCCTGCACTGGATTCTACCAGTTAAAGGAGGTTTAAAATTTTTAAAAAATTTTTTGCAGTGTATATTGATTTTTAATAGGTTTTTTTTTTTTTTTTTTTTTTTTTTTGGTGGTGCCAGGGATCGAACTCAGGCCCTTGTGCTTGCAAGGCAAGCACTCTAATCACTGAGCTAAATCCCCAGCCCCTATATTGATTTTTAGAAGCTAAAATATGAGCACTAGAGCTGAAAAAAGTGTATGTATTGCATTTACACATGCACACATATATATGCATGCCTGCAAACACAGTTCTGTATTATCTACCTATCACGTGTCTATCTGTATGTGTCTACATTGTGAAATCCAAGAGTTCATGCCGATTACCTTCCATTCTGATCCAATACCACTTGATTTATTCCAGTGTTCTCCTTTTCCACATTTGAAACACTCTGCATGTGCTGCTGCCCACTTGGGTCACCCCCTTCCTCCATACCCTTGTTGTCTATGGCTCTTTTTGGGCTCCCACACCTTACTCTCGGCATGGGGGTGCCCGCATCCTGACCTGGTTCAAGTGCCTGTCTTGTTCACTTTCTCCTTTATCTCTGCTGTAATGCTTTAGGGCAATAGGAAGGGGTGGGGAAAGAGGTCAGAGTAAATTTTTTTTTTTAATGGGTACTGGGGATTGGACTCAGGGCCTTGTGCTTGCTAGGCAAGCGCTCTAACCACTGAGTTAAATCCCCAGCCCAGAGTAAATATTTAAAATTCATTTTTTTACACAAATATTTTAAAAACCTTCCATGGAGTGCCTGATAGTCTGGTACTTGTTGGTCATGATCACAGATACCAACAGAACCTTCCTTGGCCTCTGCTGTCCCAGAGTTTGCTCTCATCAATCGCCACATGCATGATGTTAGAACAGGTAATGGAAACATGACAGGAACAGTAAAGATGAGTTCACAGGCAGTCCAGAGGAGGTTATTTTGGAAAAAATATTTCTGATGGAATGATTTCTGCAAAGCTGCTGAGCAAAATCAGCCTGGCATATTTCATTTAAATATGGCACACAGTTTTCAGATTTCAGTGTAATCCTCTCATTATACTATAATGGTGAAGACTCATATTCTAGTAAAGAAAGAAACAAGTCATATTCTATGTATGAAGCATACACACTGTCAGTATTGTGATTATGTACATTTTTAGACTTTAAATAAGCATTCTCCTATTGATATAGGGGAAAAAATATAACTCACAACCTGCTAGATGTCAGTTACGCCGAGTTCATGTTCCCCGAAGTCGAAGAATGAATTCTAAGGAACAAAGGAGGTTAAGAGTAGGAATTTTATTGGGAGAGAGAAAGAGAGCTCCTGAGAGACAGGAGGGGACCCGAGTGGGTTGCCAATGAGTCCCACTCTTTAGAGGAAGTTTTATAGAGCAAAATTGTGAGGCAGGTACAATGTGCGTCAAAAATGATGATTAACCAATAATAGTACAAGTGTAGTCGTTTAGGTAATAGTGGTCCAATGGGGAAGAAAGTCACGTAGTAAATCGGCAAGGAGAGAACAAGGACATTCCAGGGTGAGTTGGATCTGGAGATCTTGGTCGCCCACCTAGGTGACTTAGACTTTATCAGATGTAATCTTCAGTTCATTGTTTATCCCTCAACCAGGGGTGTGGCTCTGGTCTTTCCATCCTTATCTTGAGACCTGACCTTCAATGGATGCGCCTCCAGCCATAGTTGTCCTGTGTATTGACTCCATTGACGGCCCAGCACTGTCTGACTGCCTGTAATATTTCTACCTTACTTCGCTGCCTATAATACTATGAATGCTTACTTTTATTCTACCTTTCAAGTCTTTACCTTTTGCTTGTAAGCATAAGTGATGAGACTTTCTTATTATTCTGATACTATTGTGATAAGTAGAAAAAACTACAAAGTAATCATCTGGGCTTGTATAATTAAATAATTAAAAGGCCTCTATGGTGCTGCTACATTAAAAAACTTTTTTTTTTTCCACAACATCTGAGACCTGTGGATTTTAATTATTAGGAAAGAGGACAAACTTCAAGCGCTCATTTAAAATGGGATGCCTCTGCCAGGAAAGAAAGACTAGTGAATGAGATAGCAGACAGGGCCCTTGAGGATGCGATTTAAACATATCACTAGAAATTGTTTAAGTGGAGAGTTCTGCCCCTTTTAAAACACTGTCTGTCACTGGAGGATTGGGTCACCTTGAAATGTGTTCATCTTTGAGTTAAAGGCATAAAAAGACACTTTGAAAAATTTCAGTAAACTTTGGTGTGTGTTGTCTGTGTCTGCTGATGTACCTCTCCTCAGCCTGCCTCAGCCCTAACAGTCAGCTCCCTTGAAACCAAAGCGGTTGCAAGAGAAGGATAAATGTTTAATCTCAGCTCCAGCAAACTGTACAGATTTTTTAAAATGTTGAGACACTCGGGTTGCAACTTCTAACTCTCTTTGTAGAGTCAAGCCTTCCTCCCCCAAAGCAATGCCTGAGATAAAAGTAGCTGCTGGTAATTACTTTCAAAATAGGCGCCACTTAACTGGTGCTCTGGTTCTTTTGAAACGCTGGTAATGATGTCAAGTTTGTGGTCTTTAAAGTCTAGAAAGATATCAAGATTAACTGCTCATAATTGTGAGTCCCATAAGCTTTTCAGTTGCACACTTAGTGGACACACTCCAGCCTCCAGAGCTCAAGATAGGGGTGTGTGTCTACAACTGACGTTGTCTACAGTTTGACATTGAACTAGTTATGTCTTGTGCTTAAGGTGTAGTCAGAGCCTTCTTACCTTTGATGTGGAAGTACTTGAATAAATAATACTCCTTACATACATTTCAAATGCTATCATGTAAGAAAATTTAAGAGCATCCACATTTGTGTAGCTGTGCCCCTTCCCTTTAACATATCAGAGAATTTCATAGCAGGAAGGTGTCTTAGCTATCAGTACAACACCCTCCTGTTACAGATGAGTAAACTGAGCCCTAAGGAAGGTATGTCTGTGGTCACATGGCTGGTTACAGACAGTACTAGAATTCAAATTCAGATATTGATTTATTCCAAGAAATTACATTATTCCCTTCCCCTAGGGTTTTTTTTTTCCCCTGGGGCTTGAACTCAGGGCCTTTTGCTTGCTAGGCAAGCACTCTAACCACTGAGCTAAATCCCCAGTACCCCCGCCCAGCTTTTTATGGCTGTGCATCAGAGTCTCCTGAGATGCTTGTAAAAATGCAGATTCCTAAGCCCCAAATGGCTTTAATTATTTGCACTGTGAGGAGGAGATCAGGAATCTGCATTGCACAACTCTTCAGATGATCCTTAGGAGCACTTGAGATTCAGAACCCACAGTAAGGAGGCTGTAGAGTAGAATCTGGTGAATTAATGATTCTGAGACTCTTTGCTAAATACGTGTGTGTGTGTGTGTGTGTGTGTGTACACTTATGTGTACTGGGGATTGAACCTGGGGATTTTGCACTGAACTCTATCCCCAGCCTGTTTTCTTGTTACTTTTGAGGTAGGTTCTCACTACATTGCAGTCTTTCTTCTTCAGCCAGAGTGTTGGGATTATAGGCGTGCACCACCGTGACTACCATGCCTGATTTATATATTATTTATATTAATATCTTTATATATCCAATTTTAATATGTTTGGCAAGCAAAGTTTCTGTGAGCACTTTGGGGAGAAGTTAACTGTTTCTTTTCTGATTGAAGTAAATCAAGAAATGTGGTAAGATGAATGGCCTATCAGAAGAATCAGGTTAGGCAGTTGTATAAGTGCATGAATCTGAGAGGTGTGCGGTATCTGACAAGGGGCGTGTTTTATTCACATGATGCCAATGGCTGATATAAAAATAGAATCAAACACCTTCTTCATGGTGATTTTGGAAATTGACTTTAGAGTACCTTCATCGTGGTCTCAGAGATGGGAGGGCATAGACCCATAAAGATCTCTCATTAGCTGAGGAGTCAGATTGTCTACCAGAAAAAGTAATTTAGTTAATTTTCTGGTGGAAAAATATCTTCATTTTCCTTGGAGATTATGAATTATGTTTGTATCGTGGACTCTGGGAGGGAAGGAGGTTCTGACAGTCCTCATTGTACTTGGTGAAGGGAACTTTTGAGGGAGATTTTTGTTTTCTTCAGTATGCCTGCAGAAACATAAATACTTCTGACAGTTTTCCAATGAAGAAACAAGACATTCATTTTACTTTTGTTGTCTTTAAAATTTTTTAAAATGTTTTGCTTTTTTTTCAGTTCTCAGGATTGAACCCAGGGCCTTTGCACTGAGCTACATCTCCAGCCCTTAATTTTTTTTTTTTTTAATTTTGAAACAGGATATTGCTAAATTCCTCAGGCTGGGTTCAAACTTATGATCCTTCTGCTGCAGCCTCCCAGAGTTCTGGGATTACAGGTCTCTACCACCATGCTCTACTTAAAATTTTAATTCTTCACGTAGCAGTCATTACAGGTCGAACATCCTTAACCTAAAAATCTGAAATCCAAAATACTTTGAAATTCAGACCTTTTTGAGTGCTGACATGACACAAGTGAAAATTCGGTCATTGGCATCATTTGAATGAAATCTCCTTGTCAGATACCATGCACCTGTCAGTACATGCGCCTGAGTGACAGCAGCATTGCAGTTTAAACTCAGATTGCACTAAAGATATTGTATAAAATAACCACGCTCTGTGTGTGAGGTGCATACAAAACATGAATGAACTTCGTGGGTAAACCTGGATCCCATCCCTAAGAAAGCTCAGTGTGTGTATGAATGTGCTTTTCTCAAAATTTCTTGCACTTTACTCACCTTTCTTGTGATGATGTGAGATGATACTTAAAAGAAGCACTTTATTGCTTCCCTTTAGCATGTCCAAATTACCAACATCACTACTTTTTTTTTTAGATACATAAAAGGATTTATTAGGCAGAATTTTAAAAAGTACACACTTGTCTTAGTTACTTTTCTTTTATTGCTGAGACAAAATACCCAACACCCAGAGTTAAGGGAGGAAAGGTTTATTTAGGTTACAGTTTGTAGCAATTTCAGTCCACAATCAGCTGGATCCAAGGCAGGATGGCGTGGCAGACAGGCAGAAGGCAGCAAGGCAAGCAAGGGACTTAGCAGCTTCTTCCTGCCCCTTATATCTGCTGGGGATTAAAGTGGTGCTAAACCAGTCAGTGGATTAGTTTAGTAATCACACACCCTTAATCCCAGCATCACACACTCTAGATTCAGCCACCTCTGAAAAAGCCCCACCTATGACCACATGAGGCTTTAGGGAGGCATCTAGGCACAAACCATAACAACACTCAAAGAAGTAAGAGTGTGGGCCATTAAGAGAGAAGCACATTACAGTCTGGAGCTGGGAATATGTATGTATTTGTGCTTAGTGGTGGAAATCTGTGGAATTTGTGAATCTGTAGAAAGTTTGGGTTTGGTTTACAGGAGAAAAGCAATGGCCCACCCACAGGTAGGAAGAAGATGGCTTATTTCATGGGCGAAAGGGTGGCCCATTTTATGGGAGAAAGGCACTAGGTTAGGTTGTGTTCTGTGTCTAGATGTCCCCCCAAAGCCTCATGCGGTCATAGGTGGGGCTTTTTCAGAGGTGGCTGAATCCAGAGTGTGTGATGCTGGGATTAAGGGCGTGTGATTACTAAACCAATCCACTGACTGGTTTAGCACCACTTTAATCCCCAGCAGATATAAGGGGCAGGAAGAAGCTGCTAAGTCCTTTGCTTACCTTGCTGCCTTCTGCCTGTCTGCCAAGCCATCCTGCCTTGGAGACAGCCGATTGTGGACTGAAACCTTTACAAACTGTGAACTAAATAAACCTTTCCTCCTTTTACTTTGGGTGTTGGGTATTTTGTCTCAGCAATGAGAAAAATAACTAAGACAGGCCCCATATATATTTTTTTAAAGATGGGTGATCTGAGTTTTTTTTTTTTTTCCTAAAAATATTCTTTGAAACCTGTGAGTCTGTTTCTTTTAAGGCCAGGTTTCTGCCCTTTACCTTATCAAATAAGCTAATTTACAGATTTATGGTACCTTCAAGGGATTTGGGGTATGATGGGTCTGGAAGTTTTAAGGAACCATAAACAAGCCTATCCAGTGTGGATAACTGTGGGTAACCCTAATTGTGTCCTGAAGTTTCACTCTTCTTTTTTTTTTAACAAACCCTTGTGTTGAGGGCTGACTTTCAATAGATCGCAGCAAGGGAGCTGCTCTGCTATGTATGAAATCTCGACCCAGAAGCAGGTCGTCTACAAATGGTTTAGTGCCAGGTTGCCCACAAATGTGCGGTTTGTGACGAGCTGCGCTCTTCTTAAAAGTACATTTTTTAAGTTATTACTTTCCTTTTTATCCTTGCAACTGTGTTTCTGCTGTCTTACCTCATCCCCCCATTTCTTGTTTGTAAGAGATGCAGAGGGGCCAAAGATCTGTTTTATGGATCCTTCAGGCCTGGAGGGAGGGACACTGATCCCGTTCAGTTATCAGCAGAAGTCTCTGATTGCTCTAAATGAGACCCAGGAAGATAGGTTTTGTTCATCATTACCTTTTGATTTGAGGCCTTTTTTTTTTTTTTTTTGGTGCTGGGAATCGAACTCAGGGCCTTGTGCTTGCAAGGCATGCACTCTAACCACTGAGCTAAATCCCCAGCCCCCTTGAGGCCATTTTTAAGTAAAATATAGATTACTTGAACAAGCACTGCAGGGCAGCAGAGTCAGTCTGGTGGCTGAGATGGCTGCTAATTGGTAATGAGCTAGTGTGTGTAAGTGGGGATCTACTGGACAAAGGCGTGACTTGTGTCTCAGGAATGTTGCACTAGGCAGTGCAAGGTTTCATCATGCCACTCAAAACAGTATGAAAATGATAACTTGTTTGTTTATGTCTGGAGTTTTTATTCAATATTTTTGGACTTTGGTTGACTGAGGATAACTAAAACCATGGAAAGTGAAACTGTGGGGATCTGCTGAGGGGATCTGCTAAATCATAGGAAAGGAAGTCTCTTGAGTGAGGCAAAGATCTAATCATTTTTGTTTGTTTTTATTAGGGTCTCATTATGTTCCAAAAGCTGGTCCCTACTTTCTGAGCTAAAGTGATCCTCCTGCCTCAGCATCCTAAGTAGCTGGGAACTAGAGCTAAATACTACCACACCTGGCTCTAATAGATTTTATCAGTGTAGACACCTGCATGAGTTGATCTCCAGGAAGAAAAAGATCTGATAATTTTATTTTATTATGAGTTTTTTTTTTTTTAAAGAAAGGGTCTCACTATGTAGTCCAGGCTGGCCTCAAACTTGAGGTGATCCTTCAGTTTTAGCATCCTGAGTGCTGGGATTACAGGTGTGTGCCATCACGAACCCAGTGAGCGCTGGTAATGTTAGTCTGCAGCTGAGTACTATGTTTTGGTGTATTATTATGCTAATAATTACATAATATAATAAGTTCTTGGCCATGGTGTTTAGTGTGTAGAGTCCCAAAAGTATGCATTGGTGCTGATAATGCTGAAGAGCATCTCCCAGAAAAGCAGAGTTCTCTCTACATTCTGCGGGAAGTTCGGTCATTTTGATTCCCGACAATGGTTACTTTTCCAGGCCATGTTGAAGTTAGGTATCCTGCAGAGTGAATGTCAGCCTGTACTTTGCTGTGTGTGTTTCCCTGAATACATGGTGGTTTTTCTGAGAAGGATACAGGAGCGGGGTCCAGCCAAGTTAGCCCAGTTTTGGTGGCATCTGGCCATTGACCTTGAACAGGGGACTTCAGCACACTTGGCTTGTACTTTGCAAATCTGTTTAGGCAGACGCCTGACACGTAGGTCCATCACTTGTAACATATGTGCCACTGTGGTGGCAGATGTTGATAATGAAAGAGGCTATGCGTGTGTGGAGACAAGGGGGTATGCGGGAAATCTCTGTGCCTTCTGCTCAGTTTTGCTGTGAATCTAAAACTGCTCTAAAAAATTGTCGTAAAAGCAAAGCAAAGCCAAAAACCAGACACATGATCTCTTCTAGTTCTGAGCTTCTTTTGAGTCTTCTGGTCATTATGTAAAATGACCATGTAGCGGAGTTGTAGTTTAGTGATGTTCCCTGGTGTTATAGTTTACATCTGAAATGTCCCCGAAAACTCTCATTAGTGGGTCCATCCACTGGGTGGAAATGGGTGGAAGGGTGTATTTTTGTCCCCAGCTTCTTCCTTTTCTCTGCTTCCTGGTGGCCAAGACTTCACGTTTCTTTGCTGTGCCCCTCTGCCATCCCATTCCTGCTGTGGAGCCAGCCCACTGTGGACTAAAACTTGCAAAAACTGTGAGCTCAAATAAACCTGTCCTCCTTTAAGCTGTGGTGTTGTGTCTCAGCATTAAGCAAGTAAAGTAACTAAAATGCCTGGGTTTGAAATTCACATTTTCAAAACTGGCTTTCAAAACTCCAAATTTAGTACCAGTTAACACTTATCTTGCCTCTTTTTCCTTGATTGAACACTACTATATGTTTTCTGTCTTTCTCTAGATGTTTCACAAATGTACATTTTGACTTCATAATTTTTGGGGGGAGGATGCTAGGGATTGAACCTAGGGCCTTGTACATGTTAGACCAATGCTCTACTACTGGGTGACTTCATAAATCATCATGCAAGCAGAGTCTTTATTTTGCATTTGTTCATCTGCAGGCAGAATATTGGTTATAGTCCTACTGTTTCTTCCATACAAATATCTTGGGGACTTACCTTTTTCTCTTTTCTTCCATTTTTATGCAGTCTCATTCTATCATACACCTAAATCACAATGGGAACATCATAGCTTGTTTCTCAACCTCGGCTTTATTATCTACATCAGAAAAATCCATATTTGGTTATGCTTTGGTTATACTTTTTCTTGTTATTTGTTCAAATAGAACAAATTAGACTTATCTTTTCAAATTTGTGTTTCTTGGTTATTTGGTTCCTTTATGGTATGCTTCCATTTCATGAAAAGTATATATAATCTTAGCTGGGTATGGTGGCACATGCCTGTAATTTCAGTGCATGGTGCCCACGTTTATAGTGGCACAGTTTGTAATAGTGAAATCTTGGAAACAACCCAGATGCCCATCAAATGATGAATGGACAAAGAAAATGTGGTTTTTTTTTTTTACAATGGAGTACTACTCTGCCATAAAGAATAAGTTTGAGTTATTTCTAGGGAAATGGATGGATTTCGAGACCATACTCTTATATGAAATAAATCGGACACATGTTTAAATACCTCTTTGTTTCTCTGTTGTGAGAAATGGAAAGTGTAAATAAGGACTAAAAGGTATTACATTGAGAAAGGAAATAAATTGTTCCAATGGAAAGGGGAACAAGGGAGGAGGAGGGGGAAAGAATGGAGGGAAAAGAGAAAAAAGAATAGAAGGAAAAAAATGGAAACAAAGCTTTTGTAAATAAGGAGGGTGGAGGGGTTGAAGGGAAGGGAGGGGAATGGGAAAAAAGAGGCAGTAAGATATATCATGTACAGGTACAAATTCCCTATAATGAATGTTATCACTATGTATATCTAAAATGTACCATTAAAATAAAATTTTTTAAAAAGTCAAAGAAATTTCAGTGCATGGCCGTGAGGCAGGAGGATCACTACGAGTTTGGGGTCCGCCTGGGCTACATAGTGAGATCCTGTCTCAAAAAAAAAAACAAAAAACAAAAAACCCAGAAATATATGATCTTAATGAAATTATTCTAGTCTGCCTTCTGTCAAAGGGAATAGCTGAATTAGGATTGCCAAGTAAAGTTGTCTGAAAGTACATGAGTGAAGTTAAGCAGATGGGAATTCTCACTACTGAAAATATAATTTTAGATAAATTCTGGTAAAAATATACATCAAGTTATTGAATTCAGTGCATGTGGTTTTTACTCTAGACATTGTGTATACAGCATTCTAGAAATAATTTAGTTTTGGAATTATAGCGACCTATGTTTCCATTATAACTCTGACAGATACTGTGTGATCTTAAACATGTAGTCTCTGAGCTTCATTTTTTTCCATCTGTAAAATGATCCTAATCCCAGCCTATCTTAATTAGTGTGACTGTTATAGGAGAAATGTCATTAAATCATTTTGATGTGTGATCAGTGAATGATTGCCCTTATTCAGTAATTCTAGCTGCTCTTATACTGTCTTCCTGAAATAGTTGCTTTCATTATTTCACCTTGTTATAGTTTATACCTAGATGTCCCCTAAAACTTCATGTGCTCATAGGTGGAGTTTTGGGGAGGTAGCTGGATTATGGATGTGTGATACTGGATTATGGGTGTGATAACAGGATCAGTCAATTGATTGGTTTAGCATAGTTCTGGGTGTGAATAATGGGAAGTGCGGGTGCACCAACCATTGAACTTGTAGCCTGAATGGAATAAAAAGGGAAAGGAAGGCTTGCTGCCTCATGCCCACCACACCTTAGACAGTTTCTCCTCTATGATGCCCCTCCGCCCTTGTGCCCTGCATTGGAACCTGCTGACTATGGACTAAAATCTCTATAAACTGTGAGTTAAAATTAACCTGTCCTCTTTAACTTGTAGGTTTGGGTATTTTGTCCCAGTAATGAGAAAGACACACCTCTTGCCTCAAGGCCTACTTGATTGCCTCTGCCGAACTTTTCACTATTGATCTTGTAAGGTACTTTGCCTTGAATTATGGTACCTACTGATTTCAGTCTTGTAATAGCATGTAGTAGTGAAGCTTTAACCTCACTATTATCTGTATCTGTTAGATGTCTGTATTTCTGATATCACTTAGAACAGTACATTTTATGATGTGATTTTTAAAGTTAGTATTTGCTAAATAAGTTAATTAGAAAGTATTTCCGTGTTTCTTAGTAACTTACAGTGCCTTTTGCCTGCCTGGTGCACCAAGCCTGTATACTTTGCTCTCTTTCTCTTTGAAGATTCTGGCCATTTGGCCCCATTCCTGTTACCTCTTCTTCCTCCCATATGTGTACTCTGCTCTCGTCAGGCTGGCTAGGTCTTTGATTTTGTTCTTTGAGTATGTTACTTCTGTTTGGAATGCCTGCAGGCCTTACCTCCTCTGATACGGGAAATTATTTCTGGCCTTGGGAATCTAGTTTAAATCCCTGTACTTCTTTAACCCCACGTGTCTTCTTTGCTTTCTTTTTTCTTGTTGTTGTTGTTTTTGTTTTTGGTGCTGGGTATCAAATTCAGGGCCTGACACACATTAGGCAAGAGCTCAACCACTGAGCCGAATTCCCAGCCCTCTTTCAGAGATTTGCAAACAAGAAACAAAAAATTCAGCTGTTTGTATATTTGCCTTGTGAACTGTGTGTTGGACGCACTGTGGACAGACAGTGAAAAGAACAGGACATGGCCAGGGGCCTGTGCCCTATTGGACCCTAAGGCCTGAGTGTCCCCGGAGGTGGAGGATACCCATTGCGAGGTAGGGTAGTTTTGCCTGAGTGCATCTGCTTGCATACGTGCTTTCCACCTCTAGGTGTCTGCTTTGAGGGTTCCTTTTCTCTATTAAAAGCCATCTGGGAAGATGACAGAAAACTCCTTTCCCACTAAAAAGTCTTATGGTGTAATGAGCTCCTTTTCCTGAGAAAGGAAACTTTACACTTTACTTGTGCAATTTAAAGTATTTAACCAAAGGGAATATTTAATTGTGGGGATCCGATGTGCTGTCCCTGAAATCTTGCCTTTTTGGCTTCTGTCCATTCTGGTTTTTTTGTACACTTGACCTTAAGTTCTTTCTCAGCTTTCTGGCCTGTCGCTGTTGAATCCTGCCCTGCAGACAGAAGCAGGTTTCTCTGAAGACCCAGCTCCTTTTAGAGAGCCGCCCTAGTCATGTGACTTCCAGCAGGGCTTCAGGTCACCAGGCCAGTGGAGCAGGCGGTGGGAAGCTTGCGTCCCTGCAGTGCACCACAAGGGAGAATGCCACTGAGTTATTGTCTCGCTAACTCAGACTAACTTCTGAGTGGGCACATCTACCAACTTCCCCTTGTAGGGGAGGGATGGTGCTTTAATGCTTCTGATGACTTGTCACAGAGCCTCGGAAAGCAATAGGAAAAGCAGCCACCTTGTCATACCCCGTGCCACAAAAGAATCTTCTTCCCGAGGAGAAATTGCAGAAGATCAGGTGCTGTGGGAAGCAGTGTTTTGAATCAGTACCCAGCAGGTGGTGATTTCTACTCTAATTCCGTTTTGAACAGATATTCCCAGACAGTGTTGGCAGTCACCATACTCCATAATGTGGCGGGGGTTTGTTTGTTTGTTTTGGGCTGCAGTATCAACTCCAGCCCTGTCTGCTTACAGTCAGAGGATTTTAGCACATGTTAAATGCCTGCTGTTTAAGGGGTACACCTACATTCTAAGCTCCTTCTGCCTGTGTGTGTGTGAATATATATTTAAGCACAGATAAAGACATTGCTGGAGAGCATGAGACTGCTAAGTAGCGATCTGGAGGGCATTTTTGTCTGCATGTGAAAAGATAGTGAGATGATGATACAAGGTTTGTGTAATATAGACTGTAGCTACACAGTGAATGTTTTTTCTTTCAAGATTTAGCTCACTCTGTGTAAAAGGACCGTCTCTTACCCCAGTTTGAAAATTTGGTTGTGTAGTTCTGTAGTACACATCTGTAACTGGATATGCACTTTGGAGTAGTTGCTCATTTAAGTAAATATAGCCTCTGTTTTGAAAGGAAATAGAACTTTGAAGTCAGACTGCCTTGGATTCCAATCCTGGTTCTTCTGCCTATGATTTTTAAGTGTTTACATTTATAAAATGTGATGAATAAAAGCTAGGACACAGAGTAATTGTGAAGATCAAATAAGGTGTTATGTGTAGAAAAACTGGCATAGTACCTGCAAGTACCTTTGCAGAGAATATTAGTAAAGCTGCTGGGAAGTTCTGACCTACACTAGTGGATTGTGAGTATTTGTGGACTGATGTGGGATTGTAAGAGAGAAATTCAGTGTTAGGGGCAGTTGAAGCCCTGATGTAGAAGGAGAGATCTTAAAATACAGTGAATGCTTAAATAAAAGCTTATTCCAGTAGAAGACAAATTGCCATTAATCCGCCTCCAAATGCTCCTCTTGCTTCACACACATTTATCTATTGTTCTTGCCCAGGTTTGGGATTTAGCTCAAGTGGTAGAGCACTTGCCTAGCAAGCACAAGGTCCTGAGTTTGATCACCAGCACCCCCCCCCCCAAAAAAGGAAGTCCCGTTCTTGCCACTTTCTGAAGCAGTTCTGGAAATTTTCTCTTATGTCCTTAGTTTTGCTGTCATGGCTATTTCAATATCCTGAATTGATTGAAACATTTATGGCAATTTCTATCAAATAAAAACATTGTGGTGTGTCCTCAGCCACCGTATTTACTGTGTCTGGCACTGTGTGACTTCTGGCTCTTCCCAAAGTGGGACGAGTGTGTTTGAAGTGAGAGGAATACCTTGAGAGGGATTAATGGCAGTGTTTCTTCTACTGTAATTTTTTTGTTTAAAAATTCGTCATATTTTTTGATCACACCTCGCATGTAGGCATATAGTAGGGAGTTGAAATTAGACGCGCATTCCATACCTTTATACTAATTTGCTTTCTTTTATATGGAAATGTGATTAAATGATTAAAGTTTTCATTGCCTCCCCTACCACCATTAAAATTCATCCATTCTAAGGTTTTTTTCCCCACATATTTTTCTTCCACTTCAGCTACTCAGATCTCCAAAGTAAGTAACTGGTGGTTTTTTTTTTTTTTTTTTTTTTTTTTGGTGCTGGGATCAAACTCAGGGCCTTGTGCTTGCGAGGCAGGCACTCTAATCCCTGAGCTAAGTCTGCAGGCCCCTCTGTATATTTTTCTTGATTAACATTTCTGAAAATTATTTGGTAGCCAAACTCTAGTGTAAGTCTTTACTTGGTAAGTCTCATTGGTGCCATATTATGGCTATTTCTAATAAATAATCAGAGACAAGGGCTCATATGTGACTGTTTGAGAACAACGTTTTTAAAGCCAAAACAGATTTTGCTTTCAAAATTCAAATATATAAAATATAGTAGATGAATCATAGTGATTCTCTGTAGGTCATTTAAGAAATATTTCCTGAAAAGCACTTAAAATGAACTCACAAATTTTAGGAAATGAAAGTTAACACCCTCATAAAAAATGTTAGATGGAGAGGCTGGGGATTTAGCTCAGTGGTTAGAGTGCTTGCCCTGAGTCTGATCCCTGGCACCAAAACAAAACAAAAAAGTTAGTTGTAATTTACTGTGTCTTACCTTAGAGGTAAGACTTAAAATTAATTGTTCAGGAGAAGTCATGTACTACCTTAAATTGATGGTAAAATATAGTAGGTGTTTCATGAAATGAGACATGAATAGGATAGTGTATAATACTGATAGAACATTGAGTACTGGGCAGTGGTAATGGGAGAATGGGTTTCAGGAAAAATAGGCCCAGATAATATATAATCTTTACTTTCTATTAACATATTTAGGCATGTTTTGAGAGTTTATCATTCTTATTTAAATTTATTTATTTATTTTTTTTTTTTCTTATTTAAATTTAAACGAAATAATTTTTTTCTGTTCTGGAGCATTTGATAATATTTATGATATTTTCAGAGTTATTATTTTTGTGTAGGTCTGGGTTAGCATGAAAAAATGTTTACCAACTCTACAGCTTGCCTGACCAGCACAACATTCAGCAGATGTAGCAGCTTTCTGATTAATATCTATTGACTGATATGTGAATCTGTTGACTGATAGCATCTTTGGATATTCTAAAATTTTAATTTAAGAAACTCCTTCATCAAGTCTGTTACTGAGAGAGAAGTCTTACATTGACAGGGAAGAGTTAAATGGGATTTCTCTGAAGCTCTTGGCTCCTAGAATAATTGATCAACTTTTTTCAAAGGACCGAGAGTTGAATCTTTACCCAACAGGGGTCCAAAGTTACCTAGCTTCATGATGAATTTCTCTGTGGTCTAATGACTCTTTCTGAACACTGGCACATTTAGGGGCCTGGAGAAACTCATCAGAAGTTATCCTGGAGTATATTGAGTTGAAAGACTACCTATTTGGAAATCCAATATAGTTTAGTACTTTTCTGAAGATATACTTTCTTGAGAGCATATAGTAATAAAAGCAAGATCTTGACAATGAGGTTTCTTGTGATATGGAAACTCTTGTTTGTTACCAAACCTATTTAAGATGTTAATTTGACTGAAAGGCATGAAAGAGACTTTTAGATGATGGATTTTGGAAGTATTATCAGTTCAGGGAGGGGCTTACAACATTGTTGGGTATTTAAATGCGTCTGTGTATGTGTGGATTAGTGTGGATCCCTGACTTGCTGTGTCGGGCATAGTAAGAGGCAGAGGTAGAGCTGAAGAAGTATTACTTGACTTGGGCTGATGAAGTAATCCATCTCATAAAGGCAAAGGAAATCTCATTAGAGTGTGAAAGCAGCTGTACAGGACTTCTTGTCTTCCTGTATCTGAGATGTTTCCCACTATCCTTCCAGAGCAGTTTCAGTGATACAGTGAGATCACAGTCATCATCTTAAGCCCGTGATGTAAGTCCTCTTGGTCTACAAGAGAGAAGAAGCTGCATCTTTTAGGTTTAGAATAGTATGCATTTTAATGAAATTTCTGAAATACTGAGAAAAAGATGAAATAGGGTAGAGCTTGCAAAATTTTTAGGGTATATTCAGGAATGATTACTATAAGATGTATGCCTGGCATTCTACCTTTTGTAAGAAATATGGGAGTGATAAAATAATTTATAAATATCAGGTAGCTAATCAATGCTAATAAAGTGATGTGACCAGTGCTTCATCCCCCCCCTTTTATTGTACAGCACAAGACTTGCTGTGTACATCCTGATTATCAAATTAATTCTCTTCTTTGAAATTATTATTTAACTTTTATTTTATTTAACTGTGTTGACCTGGAGCTTTGGGGCATTACAGAGAATCTAAGAGTGCTTCATGGTGGAGTATTTTGGTACTCTTCTGTGGTATCAACCTGACTCTAGAGGAGCTAGAGACTGAAGTCAGCCATCTGGGCAGCAAGCCATGTCTTTGTGACGAAGCCCCAGTAGATACCGTGGACACCAAAACCTATGCGAGATGCCCTGGTTGGCCGTACTCTGAGCATACTGTCACTTGTTGCTACCAGGAAGAGTGAGCACTGTCTGTTGCTCCTTGGAGAAAAACAATGGAAATCCCTTTGCCAGGAGCTGTCCTGGACTCTACCCCATACATCTCTTTGCTTTCTAGTGTGCAGTGACTTCTGAATGTCCTGGTAAATTTTTGTTGTTGTTGCTCTTTTTTTGAGACAGGGTCTCACTTATGTATTCCAGGCTAGCCTTGAACTCACTACGTAGCCCAGGCTGGCCTCGAACTTGCAGTGGATCATCATGCCTCAGCCTCTGGAGTGCTGGGATGGCAAGCATGTGCCACCATGCCCAGCTCCTTGTAGTAAATTAATGAGCCTCTGATGATCTTGGGAGCATTTCTCCAAGCTTGCAGTTGGTATCAGAAGTGGGGTTTGTTTTGTGGACTTCTTCCAAACTTTATAGCAGTAGAAAGCTCATTGGCTGTTTTCTGGCCAAATGACGGGAATAATCAATGCTAAGGTGATCTTGCTGGGGCAGTTCATTCAGAGACTCTCAGTTGTTTAATCTCTTTGGGTCTTTTTTCTGCTTAATTTTTGCAGAAATGAGCTCTCCAGTTGTGTGTGTGTGTGTGTGTGTGTGTGTGTGTGTGTGTGTGTATACGTGTGTTGGGGAGGGTATAAGACCTGACTGCAGTGTTCTCAGTGCTGGGTAGGGGAAGGGAACTGGTAGTAGCATTGAGTATAGATTTTTGTTTCTTCCTTCTGTTTTCTCTCTAATGATCTTGACAGCAGAAATAGCAGAAGGTCTGGAGGGAGCACAAGAGCAGGGGACCTGATGTGTGTCTAGAAGTCAGGGGAAGCTTTGTGGAGAAGGTGATGTTCACATTGACACCTGAGGGGTGAAGGAGAGGTACCCATGAGGCTAGAGGGAAGAGTATTCCAGGCACAGGGTGTCCACACTTTTCTGAACAGATGTGTCAGTATTATTTCACTAGGGGAAGCAAGTGAGATACCAGTAACTTCTCATGGTACACATACTCAGAAAAATCACACAGGGGTATAATATGAGAAACAGTTTGTAGATTGTGGGGAATACATCTTGTGGTAGTTGACTAATGAATACCATGTATATAAATATAGACAGTGGGGTTCTAAATGAATTTTTTGCTTAAGAATCAGCATTTAGATTTATCTCATTTGGTATGACAAGTTTGGCTTTAGTTGTAATATTTCTAACTACTTTTTAAAAAATTCTTTGTTAGCTGCATTTGCAACATCACTTCAGTTTTTTAAATAGTAATCTGACAAATGTAGCTCTAAGTAGATATTGAAATTTAGATTAGCTACTGCTTGTACCTAAGTCCTCAAACAGCAAACTAATGGCTTGAAGAACTTTGAATTTGCTTTCTAGAATGCTAAGGTAGATTATAACTGGACTTCTTAGGCTTAAGACTTTCAGTGTCCCATTTGTCTATTGGCTATTTAACTCAGTCTACTAACCTTAGCTTTTCATAATATGTTGCCAGACTACCTTTCAGGCTTTATTTCTGTTTTTCTGTGATATGTACTTGATACTTAAGGGGAAAAAAAAATCAATTCTTCATAAGCTAAATTTGAGTACTTACACATTAAGGTCTTGCTTTTAGAATGCTGCTCCTGTCTTTGCCTGCTCAGCTAGTCCCAATCCATCTCCACTTATCTTTTTATTTTTTATTTTTTTGGCAGTACAGGGGATTAAACCCAGGGCCTTCACACTGAGCTACATCCTAACCCTTTTTATTTCTTATTTTGAGACAGGGGTCTTGCTGAGTCACTAAATTGAGCAGGTGAGACTCAAACTTGTGATCTTCCTGCCTCAGCTTCCTGGAGTGCTCAGATTACAGGTGTGTACCACCACACCTAGCTCACCCAACTCTTATTTGCAGCTTTTGGCGTAACTCTTCTAACATGATGTTTCCTTCACTTCCTCCACCCTGCTACATGTTCCTTCTTAAACTCCCATAGCACGCGTACCTCATTTACTGTGTTTCCTCATTAACAAGGCAGAAGAAGGCATACGGGTCCTTATTTCTACTTCTAACTTTTACATTTCTTGGTTACAAGAGTATCTAACTTATTTTAGCACCTAGTGTGATAGAACTCTTTAAATTTGATGTTAGCTGACATGAATTCAGATTACTAGTTGTTTACCCCATGTTTTAATTACTTTCTCATTGCTGAGACAAAATACCTGACACCAAAAGTTACAGGAGGAAGGGTTTATTTCAGCTCATAGTTCGTTCATAGTTTCACTGTGTCCATAGGTTTCAGTCCATAGTTGTCTGGCTCCAAGGCAGAGTGGTGTGGCAAAGGGACATCACAGAGGAGGAAGTGTTCATGGTGAGCAGAAGGCAGCAGAGCAGCAAGCAGACCTCTTAATGTCCCTTACATTCTGTCCAGGCTACCCACCCTTAGGTGGTTCGCACTCACACCCAGGAAGGGCCTTGCCGTTTATCCACTCCCAGAGCTATGCCAAACCAATCACTGGACTAATTTAGTAATCACATTCCCTTAATCCCAGCATCACACACTCTAAATCCAGCCGCCTCTGAAAAGCCGCATCTATGACCACAGGAGGCTTTGGGGGTGCATCTAGACATAAGCCATTACACCCTGTGATCTTTTTAAAGTTTTCAGCCTGCCTTAGAGAATACATATAAATGTTCTAGTTTATCCTTGTTCTAAGTTTGCCTTCAAAACATCACTATTTGATTTACACCTTTATTTGACATGGGAACTAAGGCAAAAGAGCATCTCCACTTGGCCTTATGTTTCCTACCTCTTTATCTTTTTCTCTTAGCCATTTTAAATTAATCTTTATTTTTGCCCCAAATTTTCAAATAAGTAAATATTTATTATACAAAATTGGCAGAAAGGTAGCTCTCGTTTGTCCCTCTTTTCATTCTCTATTACACATCAGTCTAATTAAATCAGTAAATAACGGGCCCCTCAGTATTTCAAGTCTCTAGTCTGTCTCAATTTCAGAAATCTCCGTGGCCTGATATTACCTTACCTGTGCAACTGTTTTTTCCTTCTAAAACAACTTTTTCGCCATTGTTACCATTTTGGAAACAGGCTATAACCATTCCTGGACTGGTCTTTACTTGTATTACACTTTGTATCAGATGCCTTTGCTCTCAAGTGCTAGTTAATTTCTTCTCATCTGTCAGAGCAGTTTGGCTTGTTGAATCTTTCTCTGGCCAGCCTTATCTTCTCATAGTGACAGAGTTGGAGCTAGAACTCAGTCACCCACCTTGTTCTGCACTGCCACCTTAAGTGGTGACCGTCAAATGTGGTTTCTAAA
Organism: Hystrix cristata; assembly: GCA_004026905.1. Classification (NCBI taxonomy): domain Eukaryota; kingdom Metazoa; phylum Chordata; class Mammalia; order Rodentia; family Hystricidae; genus Hystrix; species Hystrix cristata. Next base: position 24,408 of record PVJO010013095.1, read on the forward strand.
AAGACCTTTTGAGGGTTGGGGGTTTAGCTCAGTGGTAAAGCACTTGCCTGGCAAGTGCAAGGTCCTGAGTTTGTTCTCCACCCTCCCCAAACAAAACAAAACAAACAAACAAACAAAAACACCTCTGAGCTGGACTTGGTGGTGCATGCCTCTAATCCCAGCACTTGGGAGACTGAGGCAGGAGGATTACTGTGAGACTAAGGCCAGCATGGACTACCTAGTGAGACCCTATCTCAAAAGAAAGACCAAACAACTAAAATAAAACTGAACAAAAAGCTTTGATAATGCATGCCCTACAAATTTAAGGAAAAAGACAACAGAATAAGAAGTATTCCCCTTTTCATAGATTTAATTAATAGCCCAAAAGGTACAAGTGAAAAGTTGCTGCTAATGTACAAGATGTGATACAGTCAATAAACGTTTACATGCTTAATTTTTCTTCTCATCAGAAAAAATTCTGAGAGGGGCTGGGAATTTAGCTCAGTGGTTAGAGAGCTTGCCTGGCAAGTGCAAGGCCCTGAGTTCGATCCCCGGCACCACCAACAACAACAACAAAAAAAAAAAAAAAAAAAAAAAAGCTCTGAGAGTAGGGATTTTCTTTTCTTTTTTTTTTATTCACTACTCAATTGCCAGAGCCCACAATAGTGGCTGGCATTGACATGAGTACCCCTTTATATTAGTTGAATGAATGAATGTAATTCATAGTGAGATTTGTATTTATCAGACTTTCTAGGAGTTATTCTGCCCCTTAGCTGTCTCCTCCCTTAAATTTTAGCTGTTAACTTTGGGTAGAGACCCCTGGAGTCTGTGTAAACAAGCCTGGAACCATGTGGTCTTGTAATTCTGGTGTCCCATAGACTGAGCGTGGACTGGAAGGGGAATGTGACCAGGGAAAGTCTGTACTCTCAGCCCCACAGGCCTTGCACCTAAGGGAAGCTGTAGCCATGTCTAAAGTGTGGGCCCATTTCACACAACTGTAATTTTGGTGGCACACGGGAGTAACATAAAAATCAGGTTCTGTCTGGTGGCCCATGGTCTAAGATTTTGGTCATGTTTTTCGTGGGTCATGACGTCATTTCTGCCAGACATTGTGCACCTGTGTCGGGCTGGCGTGATGGCAGAGCTCCGTGACCCAGGATTGCCCAGGGAATGTGGTGGAAGTGCCCAAGGGAAGGGTAGCTGGGGTCTGGACTCACTGATAGCTGCCTCAGTTTACCCCTCTAGGGGGCTTCTCTTTCTGTCCTGCTCACTGCTGCCTGGCTGTTCCTCCTAATTTAAGAGTTAAGTTTTTTTTTTCCGTGCTCAATAAGAAATTCCATGTTCTTTGTAGCATTTTAAATTTTTTCTTTCAGTACTGGGAATTGAACCCAGAATTTATATACTGAGCTACATCCCTAGCCTTTTTAAATTTTTAGTTTTGAGAAAGATCTCATTAAGTCACTAAATTGCCCAGGTGGAACTCAAACTATGACCTGCCTGCCTCAGCCTCCCAGACTGCTGGGATTACCAGCATGTACTACCATGCTGGCTTGTTTGCAGAAAATTTAAGTGTTATGAATTATATGTCATGAGAAAGTAGAAAATTTATATAATTGGTAGAAACATTATGGTTCTATAGATTACTGTTAGGGCTTGTATCTAGATGTCCCCTCAAAGCTTCATGTGCTCATAGGTGAGGCTTTCGAAAGGTGGCGGGATTATGGGAGTGTGATGCTGTATTAGGGTGTGTGATACTGGGATTAAGTAAATCCCAGTAAACTGGTTTAGCATACTGCTGCATATTCATAATGGAAGCCCCGTCCTGGGTGTGGGTGGCACCAATCAATAGGATTATAGCCTGGATGGAATATAAAGGGAAAGAGAGGGCAGACTTGCTGCTTCTTGCTGCTTCTCTGTCTCCTGTCTGCATGCCATGGACTGTTTCTCTCTGAGATGCCCCTCTGCCAGGCCACCCTGCCTTGGAGCCAGCCATCTGTGGACTGAAACCTCTACAGACTGTGAGCTGAAATCACCCTTTCCTCCTTTAACTTTGGGTGTCAGGTGTTTCATCTCAGCAACAAAAAAAGTAATTAAAACAATTACTTATTTTCAGTGAGTAATATGTCATAATCAGTTTTTCACAGCCTTACTTACTGATGTACCTAATTCTTTTTAATGGCTGACTTATATTTTATATTATGGATTTGCTGTATTTTACTGAACTAGGCATAGATCTTGAAAACGCCTCTGTCAGTATCTCTGTAAACCTGTGTACTCAATGTAAGTATTTATTCAACATGTTATGTGTGATGATTATTTTTAAAAAACACTTTTTTAAACTCCCAGTCACCTATACAAGAAAGTCTAGATCAGTGCTCCCTCGTAGAAATATAAGACACTAAGTCATTTTAAATATTCTATATACACATTTTAAAAACATTTTAAAAAGTTAAAATAGGTGAAAATATTTTAATATCATTTATTCAATCAAATACATTCCAGTTATGATTTTACTGTGTAATCAGTATTAAAATATTATTAAGCCATATTTTACATCTGTTTTTTGTACTAAGTTTGAAATCTGTATTTTGCACTTTGAGCACGTCTTCGTTTGGATGATCCGTGAGCTATCAGGTGCTCAGCAAGGGTTATCATGCGGCCAGTGGCTGCTGGTTAGCACAGGTCTAGACTTGGCCTAGTACGAGAGGCACTTTACTGATAAGCCGCAGTCAGTCTTAGCCATCCTGCTTTTGTTCCTGCCACCACCCTTGCTGCAAACCTTCAGCATTTCCTCTTCAGCTTTTCTAACTCCTGCCCACCCTTTGTCAGAGTTTTGCAGATTCGGCACTCTTGACAGTTGCAGGAGAGAATACTTTGGTGTGGGAGACCGTCTTGCGTGTTGTAGGATGGTTAGCAGCATCCTTCTTCTCTCCTCAGTGGACAGCAGTGGTACCTGTTCTCATGTCCCCAGCTGTGGCAACTGGAAATATCTCCAGACTAAGAACCAGGGCTTTAAGTCAGTCTCAGACCTCCACTAATCTTCCCAGAGTCTCCATAACCAGGTGGATAAGCCTACTGTAGACTGTCCTTCCTCTGAACATGCCTTGGATCCATCCTGTCAGTGTGGTAAGTAGCAGTTATAGGGCAAAAGCCTTTTGTGGTCAAAAAAGTTTAAGAAATGTGAATTTTGAAAAATTCATTACGTTATTTTTTTGTTATTGTTAGTGATTCTATTGCTGTGGTATATAGGAAAATTTATGCCATCAGGCACAGGCTGTGGATGACTCATTTCCAGTTTTGGGGAGGACTCACATGGTCTTATAATATGGAGGAAATCGGTGAATTTGGCTCTCGATCAGAATCAGATGGAACTTGGCATCCTTGTCCTTTCTATTCCTCTCAAGATGCTTTTGAATGGCAACTGCTTTTTTAATTAAGAGGTAGAGATCCTCAGGAAGATCAGGAGCAAGATTTTTAGACTTAAGGATTCTCAAGATTTTATTGCCAGTCATAAAATGTCCTTGTACAACGCCATGGGAGTGGCTTGGGATTACACTGATTTGTGAGGGAGTCAGGCCCTTCTTTGGGCATTTTGTAAATCCACTCCTTCATATCGGCTGACAACAGCCTCAGTCAGATGGGGATGCTGGGCAATGGGACAGAGCTGATTGGGACAGGCCCTTCTTGGGAGCATCCATGCAAGCTTTGATGGCAGTGGTCTGGCAGGAGAATTGTTTGTTTTTAACAGGACTTTTACTGATCATTGTGGTAGAAACGTCCCATCTTTTGTTACTCCAGCAACCAGTTCATATTCTTCTTTACTGGGGAGTACCCTGGTCTACAGACTGGGTTGGAGGCAGACAGAGAAAGGAGGTCTTCCCTCCCTTGCTCTCCCCCACCGTCATGCACAGCATGTGCCCTGGTTCGGGTGCTGGACTCTTGCACAGACCCCGAGGCTCAGCCTGCAGGCAGGGCAGTGGCAGTGCTGGGGTCAGGCAGCAGCTGCTGTGGGTCTTGGCCAGACCTTCGCTGTTCGGTGCTGGCAGTGTTCTTGTGGCTTTTGGCTCTGTTGTTTTCTTTGGTTCCTGTCTTTTTCTGAGCTTGCTCTTCCAGTCTCTTCTCAGTTTATGAGCCCTTCTCTGTCTCTCTCTTTATTTGTTCCAACTAATCTTATTTTTAACAGAAGAATTTCTAACTAATAAAGTCTCTGCAACCATTTGGGAAATGCTGGTCCAGAGCATCAATTTTTTCCTTTACACTTTGTTTTTCCCACCTCTTCTTAGGTCTGTGACTTCGTTCCCCTCTTTCCTCCCAAGCTTTGCTAGGGTAGAGGCAACCTTTTATATGCCTCTTGATTTCTCACATCATGTGGCAGAATACCTGCCCTCAAGAAATGCTGGGTGCCCAGTCATGGGATTACACATGGACACTTCAGTGTAATCTGCTTCATCTGCCAGGGAGCTCTGGCTGGCTGTCAGCATTACTGTGGCCACCAACTGCTGTTCGAAACTCTGAGGCCAATAACTCAGCGATCATGGGCATCCTGGGAACAGCTGGAACTGGAATTGCCAGCCCAAGGCCCATAGCAAACAGAAACCTTTAGATGCCGCAATGAGGGACAAGGTTCTTTTAATGCTGAGGTTAAACTACTAGCAGGAGGTGAGTTGAGGAAAAGTATAATTTACAGAAATGGGCAATTGATTCCTAAAAGGCAACAGTATCTGTGACATGGCTAACGTCTCAAGGATGCATGAAGGATAGAAGAAAGTAGGAAAATCTTAAAATCACGATGTGATGCTACTATGCAAAGCAAGGTGCAAGAATGCCAGATTTCTGCTCAGCAAATCCAGACCATCTTCCACTGTGATGATCTGTGCTGAAAGTATTACAGCACATTTAGCGATGGATGCTAGACGTATTGGAAATGATAGCTAGTTGAAAGTGAAGTATAAGCAGAGAGCAGATGAGTTTGGTACAGAAGTGATGAATTGGGAGACCAGGTTCATGTCTGGTATGGTGCGAGCTCTCTGAGTTATAGTATTTTAATGATGTAGTACCTGTTACTCACCTGGATTTGGGTTGGTACCTTAAAGAATGCTCTCGTAGGTGAATGTATATGGAACAGGCGTTTAGAGATTAAGGAAGATTGGCAGAGGGGAGGTACAGCATTATATGTGGGGTGGCCATCAGGGCTATGGTGATATATATCGTCAGGTTGCTGGTGTCTTGGTTTCTTGCACATCTTTTTGGGTACAATGCTAAGAGAGTTAGCTGATGCCCAGTAGGGCGTGGTTGCCCTAGAGCTCTCCCCAGGCTTGCTGGATGCTAGACTTTGGGAGGACCACTTTTGGATCCTACCTGCTGGTAAGGATGGGGCTGTCAGGATGGGCTCTGTTTTCTGTCTTTCTTGATTTGGCATTGGGCAAGAGTACACCTGGTCATTTACTCTATAAATGGAATGTCTCATGAGCCTGGCTGTATCAGATGTGCAGTGACACCCAGGAATCTTTTCCTAGCCAGCCTGACCCTTTCCAAGGCTAAAGTTGAAGGATTAGATATGATCAAGTAATGTTTTGCTACTTTAAATGTCTGATATGAAAATAAATTTATAATGAGATAAGGGCCACAAACATTTATTGCACAAATATCTCTCTGCTAGACACTTGTACATATGAGACGATGTGATGAATTACTGGGAGGATTTAAATTAGAATTGAAAGCAAATATTGTAGTAATAATAGACAATTAGGTGAATACAATTTAGAAGGGACTCTAAAATATACAAGTAACTATCAGATGACTGGGAGACACACTGGGAAACAAATTTGGGTGGTACAGTTAGATCTAAAAGCCCAGAAAGAATTAAGAGACAAGTGGGAAATTTAATCTCTTATTTTTCTCGATTTTTCTGGTGAGGGGAGTCTCTAATATAAAATATCATTGCTTATTTTCATCTATTAGGATCAAAAGCAAGATCCAGATTCAAAATACATCTCCCTTTGAAGAGTTATTATATATATTCTATGTTTAGGAATAGTGTGAACATCACAAGAACATCTATAAAAACATACAGAAGGCTAAAAAAGAGGTTTGTAGGGAAAGTCTTCTCTCTCTCCACTGAGACTTGAACCAGAAAAAAAATAATAAAAAAGATTGTCAAACTAGTACTTGAGAACAGATTTATAACTGACAGAAGGGTCTGAACACCACCAAAATAACATACAAAGAGAAACAGTGGGATTTTTCTTCGTCGGAGAGTTTTAAGAAGAGCATTATTGCCTCCCAATTATGGTTTCCTGTCTATTCTCCCCTAGGGTGCATGTACTTGAAACCCCCCACCCCTGGTCCCATAAGAAGAACCACCCATGGTCCTGATGAGGTTGTGTGCATTAGAAGCACTTCTCCCGGAAAGGAGACACTAAAGGGTACTTGAATAAAATATTAAAAATTATGAAGGACATAACAAAGACCAATCAGTCCTTTCTTTTCCCCAGACCCCATAATAGGAGAACAAGGGTTATTTGATGAAATTAAAGAGTAGCAAATTAAGTGCTAATAAAATGAGATAGTCACTTGTATAATTCATTGCCATGGGAGGTCACAGAGGCAAATTCTGTGGCTGGATTAAATATGGGGCTGGATAATTTTATGGCCATGAATGATATTTTTAGCAGTCGGGACTGATACTGTGAGAGTAGTAATCGGATTACATCCGCCAGTAGATGGTTTGCAGGGACCTCTGAAAAGTGGTGTTTGAGGAGTGTGACAGCAGGCCTTTGCTGGTTCTAAACTTGGGTGGGAATTTTACTAAAAATTAGTTGTTTACAGTGAATGTTCCCAAGCATCACATTCATGCTTTGGTCCCATCTTCTCTTGTGAAGACCAAAAGTCCGTTCTAGTCAGAAACAGGAGGGAAAGACATGTCCAGAATGAGATCATTTCTGGTCTTTGGGAACCACTCAGTCTATATATAAAAGGCCTCCTACATGGCAAGTAGTTGACTTGGAGTTTTAAAAATCTGGTGGGGATATGGACAACTCCACACATCAATGCCATTTTGAGTAAAGGAGAGGGAGTAAAAATAGGCTGCAGAGTTGCAGGAAGTACGGAGAAGCAAGGAATACTCCACGTATGAGGTTTATAGAAGGCTGTCAGGGAAGGTGACTTGTGAACAGTGTCTTAACAGATGAGTGGGAATTCACTCCTCAGGTGAGGTAAGGGACGACATCCTCAGCCAGTGGTGGCGAACCTACAGCGTGCATGCTGCAGCTGGGTGCTTGTCATCATTGAAAGCTCTAAAAGGTTCGCCATCACTGTTCAAACAGAACATGCGGGCCAGAGAGAAGACGACCTGTTGTAGCAGGGACCTGCCAGTTCTTTAGATGCAGCGTCCTTCAGAGTTAGAGTGACAGAGGAAGAAGACCAGCGGAATGCGGACAGAGTCAAAAGTGGACATCCTGGTGTTGCCTGAGACCTTTGCTTGAGCAGTGCTTCCCCTGGGGCAGTCGTGGGGTGTGGGAAACAGTGAAGAGGAGGGGAGGAACTTGGAGGGAGACCTCCCGACCCGCCAAGGACAGACCCTCCAAGCTGTGCCCCAGAGTGATAGGCTGCCATCTGTTTATCCATTGTCGCTGGTTATTTGGTCGTGAGCCTCACAGTTCACACACCTCTTCACTTCAGTCATTGTTACCATCTGCCTGACATGATCTTAAAACATAAGCACTATTATTAGTGATCAAAAAAAAATATCCAGTCAATCAGTCAATAAGATCCTCCCCAGTATTTGGGATGAGCGAGGTTCTATGAGATCTTAGATCAATCAGGATGAGTCTAGTATGTCTATCTGGTCCCAGTGCCTCAGGCTCTGCCTAGAACCAACTCAGGCTTTGGGTCGGGACGAAGAGGCAGACATTTGTCTGACTCCCAGCCTCTCGTTTTCTCTGTGAAGTTGGCGCAGCAAACGAGGAGGAAAACGTATCTGTGAGAAGCAGGAGCAGATGAATTGAAATGTTAAGAATCTGTTTTATTAAATGGTTTCAGCTAACAAAATAATTTAATTGGAGAGAAAGAAAGCACCTAAACTCTGTTCCTTCTTCAGTGATATTTAAGTAAGACGATTATTATTAGTCTTTGAGACTCCAACTTGGAATTTCAGCACAATTAATATTATACTTTCAAGAAGAAGCAGATGGAGGCTGGGGATTTAGCTCAGTGGTTAGCTTGCCTCATAAGCGCAAGGCCCTGAGTTCAATCCCCAGCACCAAAAGAAAAAAGAAGCAGCAGCAGATGGAAACAGGAAAGAAGGAAAGAGGGTCTTTAGTAAATCCTATTTTTCTTGGTCTCGTCTTTGGCGTACCTGCAAATACTGTATTATTATTTGTGTTGTTACGTAGTACAAGACGCAGTCAGTGGCTTTTCCTGTCCTGTTAGGGAGCTGTGTAATGGAGATGTTTTTCCTAATGGATAACTTTCTGACAGTAGTCTTTTAAAGATCTTCTAAGTTGATTTTTCAAAACTGTGGAGTCCCTAGAGGGATATAGAAATGAGCTTAGTTGCAGAAGGTAAGTGGGCACATGTACAGTTCCCATTCCTGGGTGTCAGCGGGTGATGTGGAAACAGGTGCGCCAGACATTGTGCTTGACGTGTTACTCCCATGACTCACAATGTAGTGGGTACCAGAAACCATTTCACTATGACTCCTTGATGAATTTAACACTTGCTGTGTGGTTGAGACAGATCCAGATGGTAGGTGTGTCTGGGAGCTGGCTCACATTAGCCTGGATATAGTCAACCGGAAAGCAGAAAAAGAATTTAAGAACAGGTAGGCGAGAGAACTTTTAGATAGAAGCAGCAGAGATGTCTCCTGAACTTTGGCTTTTTGCTTCCCTTTTTCTAAGTTCCATTACATCAATATTGCTATTTCTGACACATTTTGAAAAATTCTCCTTTGATGGGCTGTGTCCTGTCAGTATCTAGTAGATATTAATCTTGTCAGTAAAGGGATAGCGATCAAGGATTCCTTTGAGCCCCAGCATTAATTCGTGTAAGTATTTATTAATCATTTGCTCTCTGGGACTAGACATTCACAAATAAGTCTTTGCTGTCAGGAGGCATGTGGCGTGGGGTACAGAGCAACGCCCCCACCCCAGGTGTTATTACTGTGTGTACAGGGAATCAATACAGGGTCTTCTGGGTCCCAGTGTACTTGGTTTACGTGAAGTATGCCTTGTCATGACTTGGCGTCCTCCAACAAGTTTGTGTATTGTGTGAAGAAGAAGCGTGCATTTTTAAAAGATCATTGATATCATATGATGACTGTATCCCTTTAAGTACCCTTAACTAGAGGCAACTATGCTTAAAACTTTTCTGTTTCAAAAAGTGTTGTTCTCTCTCTTGTAGACCTTAGCTGGATCTCCAAAATACAAGTGAATCAACCGGCAGTTCTGAGGCGGGCAGAACAAATCCAGGCTCGAAGAACTGTGAAGAAGGAGTGGCAGGTGAGGGTTCTTGAGCATTCCGTCCCTGTGTTTCACACGCATTGTGGGCCTCTTCCCTCAAGGCCACAGTATTGAATTTCACTCAAGATGCATCGAAACTTAAAAAATTGCAGCTGTCCCTGACTTATTTTAATAATTCATATATGATGATGATGGGTTGGAGAAAGATAACACATTTATCCAAACAAGTTAAAAACCTTATCACTCTGGAGTGGCAAAACCGCAAATGAATTTGTGGCATCTTTATTCATGAGTGAATTAAATGGCGTATTTTCTCAACACATTTTTTCAGTTTCTTAGCTGTGCCTTCATCGGTTGTCTTCTATTTTAATTTTAAAGCCATACATGTAAATGTGGCATGTCCACTGTTGAGGCCTGGAGTATAAGAATCGACCTTCTTTGACCATCATGTTCACCTTACTGTTACTTTTAATAAATCACTTTTCCGAATTCCCAGAATGATGTTTCGCAGTCCTTGTGGTCAGCATATTCCTCAGCATATACCCGCCAAAGACGTGCAATGCAGGACTAATGGAATTCAGAGTCAGTCGCTTTCCTGAGGGAGGCAAGATATTGGGATTGAATCCTTCAGAGTGACATTTCACATTTTGCTCATCTTTGGAAATATTCTGATTGAAAAGATAAAAGGAAATTCATCAGAACGAGTTGTGAAATATGATGATTGTTGTAGAAATGGAATTGAGTTAAATTGAAAGAAAGCAACAAGTCACTTAGAGACTTTTAAAAATAATGTCTCATCTCTGACCCTGGAGTGGGAGAGAAAATTAAGATAGAAAGTTTGCAGAGTTCTTCCATCAGTGTAGCATTGTGGATTCCCGATGGATGAGATGGAGAAGTCAGAAGTGGGGACGTTTGGTAAATTAGAGGTTTCAGTTTGGGATCTCTGTGGCAGAAAAACATTGAAGGTTATTTTTCCTTTCTGTTTTATGCTGGGTAAGGTTTATCTGGTTTGTCACTCTTATGTTTAGATCCTATATCATAATATGTCTTAGAACAGTGTAAATGTCATCTATTAGTGTCCATGTTTGTCTGATGGTTTTCTACAAACAGAGTCAGAAATTAATTTTATTTTTTATTTGCTTTCTTTTTCTTTTCTTTCTGCCAGGCTGCTTGGCTCCTGAAAGCGGTTACCTTTATAGATCTCACTACACTGTCGGGTGATGATACCTTTTCCAACATTCAGAGGCTGTGTTACAAAGCCAGATACCCAATCCGGGAAGATCTCTTAAGAGCCTTGAATATGCACGATGAAGGTAGTGTGTGTAATGTATTTGGTGTTTGGCTGCTTACAATACTGAGTAGCTCTCAGAGAACTTAAGATTCACCTGCAAAGATGATAGCAGTGATGAAGTCTGATAGAAACTCTGGTCATGTGTGTATAAACAAATCATTGAGATTCTTCCTTGAAAAGCAGCAAGAAGGAAATCTGAGGCTTGTTTTTAGGTCAGTTCTTTCTATTGATGGATTGAAGTTTCTGGTTGAGTTTCCTTGTATTTCTTTTCAGTTCTTCAGCTTTGGAAATTTTCTGTCTAGTGACTCTAAAATACTGATTCTGATTTCTCGCCCTATGGGAAAAAGGCAGTCTCATTACTCAGTAATGACGTGTCATACATAAAAGTATTTTCTGTGAGTAAATGAAATACTTTAGAGAATAAGACGCAAATGGTAAATATTGCATACATGTATATTAGATCTTTGGAGGGAAAAAGTCACGTTTGCTTCCTTGGTATGCGCAAGAGAAAGAATTTCTCAAGTTGCTGTAAGATTAGACCTTAATTTTAGAAATGGAGACCCTGTCTCTGTCTGTCTGTCTGTCTGTTTTTCCCTCCTGGGGACTGAATGCAGGGCTGCATCCCCACTCCTTTTTAAAAATTTTTTATTTTGCAACGGTATCTCTCTGAGTTGCTAAGGTGCCCAGGCTGGGCTCCAATCTGTGCCCCTCCTGCTTCAGCCTCCCAGAGTGCTGGCAGGCACACACCATGCTTTGCCTGGGTGTTTCCCTTATGCTGTAGGTGAGGAAACTGAGAACTAGAAGGCTAAGAGGTACTCCCAACATGGTGTGTCTGGGTATTTTTTTGGGTGCTGGGGATGCCTCTTGGTATTTTGAGGGCTGGTTTTAGGAGCCAGATCGCTCTGTGGACGGGTGCTTCGTGGTTCCACAGTGCCTGCCTGTCTGTTATAAATCTGAACAGAGATGGTGAGCTAGCCCGAGGCAGGTATCACAATTATTTGAGAAGTATTGATTGTGTTTCTTTCTAGCTGACTATAAAACTTCTGTGAGATTGTGAGTGCAGCTCAGTGACAGAGCACGTATTTACTGTCTGCAAGGCCGAGGGTTCAATCCCCAGCACCACAAAACAAAACAGAACACTCTCACCTTACCTATAGCACTAAAAGTAGCACCTTTGTGTAAGTTTATGGTGCTGCTTGGTTTTTATAGTGGCTAATTTTAATTCTTTTTTAGTTTAAGAGTTTACACCTTCAAATGAGGGCTCCAGGTTCAGATTTTATTTCCTATGAAAGAGGAAAGAGGTTTAGTTAAATGTCACTTTGTTGTAATGCTGTAAATTTCACTTTTTTTTTTTCACTCTGCTGTCCTCTGAATGTCGTGCAAACCTAGATTTTATCATCTATGTGAAATATTTTCATTGAGTCATCATGGCTATTTTTTAGGAATTAAACAAAATAGAATATCATCTTAACCTGAAAGAACAATGTATCAAAATTGTTTCCATGACTATAGCAGTCAGAAAATGATCCAAGTTTTCTTCAAGAACTACAAGGCAATGTGAAAAGTAAAAACCTTTTAATTTGTTGTCGCATTGTGGGAGAATTAGTTTTTCTCTCATTTTGATTTCTGCCAATGTTGTAGTATAAACAGTAATTAAAAGCATATTGTGTGAGTTGAACTTCATATAAAGTAGGCTGTTACGATTTCTTCCTCCGAAGGCATCACTGCAGCTGCTGTCTGTGTTTATCCTGCCCGGGTGTGTGACGCTGTGAAGGCGCTCAGGGCCGCAGACTGTGACGTCCCCGTGGCATCGGGTGAGACTGGTGGTGGCTTTTGTTGTTATTTTTGAACATAATTTCTGTCTTCACCTCAGACAGCGTGCAACATTATTCATACGTTTATACTACCATTTAAATTAATTTTGTATTAGTTATATTGACTTCTGATTTTAGTATTTTTTCATTATTTGGTGAGGAATGGTCCTGAAGTCCTAAGAATGCAGAACTCTGTCTCCATCTTTAAGGAAACTTAGTTTGTGTAGGAGGGATAGTCAGGTGGAAAAAATTATACATGCACACATATTATTCTGGTTTAGATAGGTATATGTCATTTACATGGAAAATACAATAATGAAGACATACAGAAGGTACAGTTGGAGCTCTGAGCAGGGAATGATTTGTTTTGTAAGGGTTGCTGATACTCAGAGAATCCATGCTAGCAAAGATGATCATTGTTTTAGGTCTTAAAGGATGAAGAGGAGTTGACCGTGTTGGTAGGGGGGGAATGGCTGGTTTTTTTGGAGGCAGGATTTTGCCATGTAGTTCAGCCTGACCCTCAGCTCCCTGTGTAGCCCAGGCTGGCCTTGAACTTGTGGTGATCGTCCTGCCTCAGCCTCCCCAGTGCTGGGATTACAGGCATGTGCCACGAGGCCTGGCTTTGGGAATGGCATTTAGACAGAGGAGCTAACATGTGAAGCCACAAGAGCATGTTCAGGGAACTGAAAGGAGTTTGCAGTAGTTGGATTGAAAAGTCAGGCAAATCGGGAGCAGCGGGAGTTGAAGCTGGAGAGGCATTGCAGGGTGGTGGGGGTTGTTCCCGCAGTGCTGTGGCAATTGAGCTTTATTCTGAGGAGGAGGGCGGCTCCAAAAGGTTTTAAACAGAGATGTGGCTTGGTGAGCTTTTCGGCACAGCTGGTGGTAGGAACAATCTAGAAAGGGGAGAAGTGGAGTTTGGGGGACTCATCCCCATCCCTGGGGGAGAGGGAACCCCAGAAGATATGGAAAAGATGGCGCCTGCAGGAGTCCCTGACTCAAGGTGGAGTCGAGAGGACTCGGTAGGTGGGAGAAGAAATTCCTTGGTCTCATTTTAGTGACTGTGTGTCTGTGTGTCTGTGGGTGGATGGGTGGCCAGAGGGATAGAAGGATGGATAGACAGATTCAAAATTTGATTCTGCTTTTTTTTGTGGGGAGGGAGGGGTTACTGGGGATCGAACTCAGGGCCTTGCTTTTGCTAGGCTCTACCACTGAGCTAAATCCTTAACCCCTAGATTCTGCTTTTAAAGATGAAGGAAGAGTATCCTGGGTTTTTAAAAAAGCAGTGTGTAGGGGTTGAGAGTTTAGCTCAGTGGTTAGAGTGCTTGCCTAGCAAGCACAAGGCCCTGAGTTCAGTCCCCAGCACCAAAAAAAAAGCAGTGTGTAAAGGTCACTGATCTGTTTTACGAGGAACACATCAAATGAAACACAGTGTACTATACGCACAGCTTATTTGTGAGAGTCCCTAAAGTATTGGGTGGCTACACCTTTATAGACCTTAACTTTTCATCAGCCTCAGTCAGTTCAGTTTTTCCTTTACATAGCAGGGAGGTGCGTTTTCCTCTGTGGTAGCAGTGTATTGATCGATTGATTGATCGGTTGCTGGAGATCAAACTCAGGGCCCTGTACTTGTTAGGCAAACTCTGTACCACTGAGCTAAATCCCCAGCCCTGGTAGCAAGGAGTTTAATAACATCAAGGAAAGACAGTAGATTCTCTTTACAAACAGGAGTGGAATGAATGGTGTATATACCAAAAATATTAATACTTTTCTAAAAATGTCGATGTATTTTCATTTTCTTCTTATTTCCAAATGATAAAAACTTTTTCAGAAGTACAGATGTATTTTCGTTTTTTCCTTATTTATTCCTGGTTCTCCACTTTGTCAGCTCTGTCCTGATACAAGTCTCTGGGCTGATTAGGGGCTTTTCTTTCTAGTACCCACTTCCCTTTATTCTCATGTGCCTAATGGGTTGTTTAAAGACAGCCAGTGGCAGGAAATTATACTTTAATCTGTTTTCTACAGCTATCGAGGTTTGTTAACAAGTGAATACATCAAGATTAAATCTATGGTTAATGAGTAAATGAAGATGACCAACTTGATTGAGAGTAGGATCCAAAATTAACTAGTCCTCATCAAAACAAGGCTGCTACTATTTTATGGCTGCTACTGTGTTGACAGCATATTTTCTTAATTGCCAGTTACTTAGCATACCCTCATAAGCATGTGTGCAGCATCTTCCAGAGAATATAATGTTACTATTTGTCCTAACACCAAAGCAGTATGAAGCAACATTCTCATATTTCTTCTCATTTATATTATGCAGAAATGAAGTCCTTTTTATTTTGTTCTTTTGAGATAGGATGTTGCTCTGTAGCTCAGGCTGGCCTTGAACTTGAGATCCTCCTGCCTCTGCTTCCCAAATGCTGGACTGATAGGCATGTGCCACCATGCTCAGCTTTATAAATGATGCTTGCAAGTGTCATTAATGCTCTGGTATAAATGTTGGGATTTTTCAGGGGGTGGGGGATTGAGAATGAAATTATTTAGTGACTAACCAAATGAAATTTGTTTTTCTTTCTTCTCTATCTCTCTACCTTCCTGTCTCTCGCCCTCCCTTCCTTTTTTCCTTCCTTCCTTTATGTTTAATCTCTGCTAGTGGCTACTGGCTTTCCAGCTGCACAGACTCATTTAAAAACACGATTAGAAGAAATCAGACTGGCTGTGGAAGACGGTGCTATGGAAATCGACGTGGTCATTAACCGGAGCCTGGTGCTGACTGGCCAGTGGGAAGGTGGGTGCATGTCCGTGCCTGAAACGAAACTGGGTTCTTCCCTGGGGAATCAGATGGAAAATGTTGGGAGTCTGGGGAGAGGCAGCAGGTTTTGGAGATTACCGTTGGAGGTTACATGCCACAAGATCGAGGGTGAATTTAGAAGAAACCATGGCTAGGATTGCTCATCCTTACACCTCTTATAAATCTAGGCAGTTTTCAGTCTGTATGAACTTTTTATTTCTTTTTTAGTGCTTAGGTGGAGAGAGTTATTTCCATGCAATAGATTCACAAACTTTAAAAAATTTTATACTACTAATATGCTTTTCTTTGAGAAAGGAATGGTTACTGTCATTCTATATGATTATGTTACTCAGTACATGAATCACTCTTTAACTATGCAAAGTTAGTTTGCTTGTTTGCCTATCTATCCATCAATTTATTCTCTTTTCCTCGCTCCTTCTCTCTCTCTCTCCCTCCTTGTCTCTCTCTTCCTCTCTCCCCCTCCCCTCCTTCAGCATAGAGGACCCCATGACCTTCACACCTATGTTCTCAGACCTTTTTATTGGATAGGAACTTGTGATCGTCCTGGTTGGGCCTGCCAGAGTCCTGAAATTACAGGCATGTACCACCATGCCCAGCTCCCAGAATTTATTATGTTGAAGAAAGCCTTTTTTTTATGTTAATCTTCCTGAACCTTGAGTCTGTGGAGTATTAAGCTTACCAAGTTTGTTTTTACTCCTAATGTTCTTACATGTTATTTATATATTATTTCATATTCATCTTTGAGATTAATGATTCACTTTCATACTAGATTATGATAAGATAGTGCCCATTCTAGTAATAAGACACTTATTATGATTAGATATTACAAAGTCAAATAGATTTGCCTTGTTGTATTTTGTGTACTAAAGATGAAGACATTGATAACTAAAGTACAATTTTCTCTAACAAGTAATTTGACCAGAAATTTATAATGAAACCACAAATTAAAGCCAGGGTGATACATTTTTTTCTTTAGGGTTTTTTTTTTAAAGATAGAGTCTCACTATGTAGTCCAGGTTGGCCTCAAACTGGTAGCAGTGATCCTCCTGCTTTAGCCTCCTGAGAGCTGGCTGCATTACAATAGCTGTCTAGATATATGTATATCAATTAAAAGGCATACTTTATTCTAATTATGAAAATTCTCCCAAAACACTTAAAAATTCCAGTTAATAATAAAGGAAGTGGATGTTCTTCATAATTTTATTCCCTAGAAATGACCTCATGTAATTTTTTTTTTTTTTTTGTGGTGCCGGGGATCGAACTCAGGGCCTTGTGCTTACAAGGCAAGCACTCTAATCACTGAGCTAAATCCCCAGCCCCGACCTCATGTAATATTGTAATGCATAACTTTTCAGACTTTTTTTTTTTCTATATAGACACATGTTACCTGCTCACTTTTTAAAAATTTTTTATTTTTTTTACCAAGAACATGTATTGGTACATTGTATACATAGAGATCACATTCATCATGGTTACTTTGTACTTGTACGTGATATATCTTGGTTTCCCCCTTCTTCCCCACCCTTCCCTTCTGTTCCCCTACCCTTCCCTATTTACAGCAGGTTTATTTACATTTTTCCATTTTTCCCCTTTCTCCTTTCTTTTCTTTTTCCCTTCCTTCTTGTTCCCCTTCTCCCTTTCTAGTTCTCCTCTTTTTTGAGTATTATCTTTCTTTTACATAATATCTATTACACCTCTTTTTCCTTACTTACACTTATGGTTTCTCATATCAGAGAAACAATTCAGTATGTACTCTTGAGTGTCTGATTTATTTCACTTAACAGTATGTTCTCAAGGTGCATCCATTTACATACAAATGTCTCTAGTTTATCCTTTTTTATGGCAGAGTAGTACTCTGTTGTGTAGAACAACCACATCTTCTGTAGCCATTCCTTAGTTGTTGGGTATCTGGATTGTTTCCAAGACTTACCTATTGCAAATTGTGTTGCTGTGAACCTGGTTGTGCCTATATCGCTGTGGTACGGTGATTTTAATTCTTTGGGAAGATACCACACAGAAGAATAGCTGGGTCAAATGGACCCTCTAGGTGTAGTTTTCCAGGGAGTCTCCACACTGATTTCTACAGTGGTTAGACCAGTCTACATTCTCACCAAGAGTAGAGGAGGGTTCCTTTTTCCTCACACCTGGCCAGCATTTGTTATTGGTTGATTTCTTGATAATAGCTGTTCTTTCTGGAGTGAGGTAGAATCTTAGCATTGTTTTGATATGTATCTCTCGAATGACCAGTGATGTTGAACTCTTTTTCATGTATTTACTTTTCATTTTTATTTCTTTGTCTGAGAAATGTTTATTCGTTTCAGTTGCCCATTTTTGGATTGAGTCTTTCAATTTTGAGAGTTTGATTTTTGTTTTTTGAGTTCTTTATATATTCTACATGTTAGACCCTTGTCTGACGGACAGCTGGCAAAAATTTTTTCCCACTCTGTGGGTTTTTGCCCCACTCTATTGGTGATTTCTTTTGCTGTGCAGAAGTCTTTTAATAGGATGTGGTCCCAAGCACTGATTCTTTGTATTGTTTCCCATGCAGTCTGGGTTCTGTTCATAAATTTTTTTCTTACACCTGTGTCTTTGAGAGTTCTTCCTATTCTATTCTCCAGTAGATTTAGTGTTTCTGTTTTAGTGTTTAGATCTTTGAGCCACTTCGATTTTAGTTTAGTACATGGTGAGAGACATGTATCTAGTTTTATTTTTCAACATGTGGCAAGCCAATTTTTCCAACACCATTCGTTAAAGAGGCTATCTTTCATCTGCTCACTTTTTAAAAGTTTAAATGTTGTATTTATTTTTTAGGGGGGTGCTGGAGAGCAAACTCAGGGCCTTGCGCTTGCTAGGCAAGCACTCTACCACTTGAGCTAAATCCCCAATTAACTGTTTTATTTAATGTATTTTTGCTTAATCTGCTTATTGAACTTGCTGATATCTCCTGGATTTCTTTCTGTGACTTTTTCTATCTTTCTATAAACTAGTCCTCTCTTATCTGCAGGGAATATTTTTAAGACCCCTAGTGGGTGCCAGAAACTTCAGATAGTGTACACTGTTTTTTCTTATATGTTTATATGTGTGATGAAGTTTGTAAGTTAAGAACTGTGGGGGGTTAATATTAATAATATAGCACAGTAGTAACAGTGTCCTGTAATAAAAGATGAAAGTGGTCTCTTCCTCAAAGTATCCTCTTGTACTGTGCTCCCCCGGCTTGTGGTGGTGGGAGAGGGCTGAGTGCGTATGCCGTTGTGAAGCGGAGTGAAAGCCGTGGGCGCTGTTTCAGCACTAGGCTGAGCCCTCCGGTTTCTTCTGCACTAGCACTGTGATATAACCACAGTCAGTCTGATATCTGAGATGTTCCCGAGTGACCAAGGAACAAGTGATGTGTGCAGCGTGAGTATGCTGGACAAAGGGAATGAGCCACAGCCTGGGCAGGATAGAGTAGGACAGCACAAGGTCTCGTCCCCCTACTCGGGATGTGGTGCAATTTAAAACTTACGAATTGTTGATTTCTAGAATTTTCCATTAAATATCTTTGAACTGCAAATGCCCCAGGGTGAGTGAAACCAAAGAGAAACCACGGAGCAGTAGCCATGGGAAAAGCACTGTATTTATCTGTAAAGCCTTGCTCTGTGAAGCCTGACTACATCGTTTATCAGTTACGAATTGCTTCTGGTTGGGAAGTAGCAAGGACTCAGCCAGAGCTTTAATCACACAGTATTTATTCTCCTACAGGAGGCCCAGAGGGAGGCATTTCTGGGTGTTGTGCAGCTCTGCAAAGTTCTTGGAGACCTAGGCTAGTATCGTTTTCCAGTTCCAAGGCACGTGGCCACTAGTGTCACACTCAAGGGCACTCCGTTGTCTAAGACAACTTTCAGGGTCCAGGATGTCAGGGAAGGGGGTCTGTCCCATCTGGAAGTTTTATACCATGCTTACTACATCCGTTTACCTGAGCTGAGTTACACGACCACCATGATTGGCTGCAAGCAAAGCTGGAAACTATGTTTTTTAATTTGGAATATGAGTTATACTGCCATATATTCCCATTCTCATTGGTTTCTCCCCTGTCCCTTTCCCCTCATTCTATTCTTATTAACATTGTTAATCTTTGTGGGGTTTAAATTCCTGTCAGTTTACAAATATCTTCTTGTTTTCAATTTGCGTCCTTTTCTTATTATCATTCATGTGTGTTTTGAACATTTGCCATTATTCTTTTTTTCTTTGTCTAAGACTGGGTCTCATTATATAGTCTAGGCCAGCCTTGAATTCACGACATAGCCCAGCTTTCCTTGAACTTGGGATCCTCCTGCCTCAGCCTCCCTAGTGCTGGGAGTATAGGCTTGTATCACCTTGCTGGGATTTGCATTCTTAAATGGCTTATTTTAAGTAGATATCCCTGTTCCTGTGTGTTAATTTTATTTACTTGTTTCTAGTCACAGGTTCCAGTTACAATTTAAGGGTAGAATAAGAAAAAGTGAGTACACTTAGTATTATATTTCTAGTATTAATACTAATAAAACAAACCTGGAATGAACTCTGTATGATTTAGTTGGATAAAAACCTATGTGTCCTTTATGTCTTTTTATCAAGCAGGTGTATATAGGTGTGCAGTTTATATTACAACTTGTGCTCTTGTCTCTCGAATACTAATTGGAAAATAAAATACAGTAGGAGATGAGGTTTGATGTAATTGGCTGCCCCTTAATGAACCAGGAATGGTTGTTTTTAAAAAGTGATAATTTCCCAATAGCAGGCACTCATGCAAAATATAATAACATGTCTTTGCCTTACACTATACTTTTCTATTAACTTTTTTTATGGTGCTAATAACCTCTTGCCCAAAAATAAATTGAAAAGGAACATTTAATACTAGAAATTTATTTCTAATAGAAATCTACAATTGCTCTGGAGTTTTTTCACTGTAGTATTTTGTCCTCAATTCTTAGTTTGATTACATATTATATATTTTTGGTGTCATGTTTTAATATGTGGTGTTTACTAAAACAGGGGCCTAAAGTTAATTTTTTTTTTTTTTAAAGTTAATTTTTTTTGAAGTGTGCTTTTGAAAATACCTGTTAGGATGTTTGTTACAGTTTCACATCTAGGGTCATCTGGCCTGTACACTGAGGTTTATAGAATGTTTTCTTGTATAAATAAGACTCTCCCCTCTTGTTGTAGTCAGTGCTTAAAAGAGCTTGCAGGGCTGGGTCAGGGCTCCTCGAAAGACTGTACATGCTCTGAGTCAGATTTAATGCAGGACACAGAAATTTATAAGATTGGCCTACAGTGGCTGCCCACAGAGTCAAATGTAGAAGAGTACAAAAGATCTGTCTGTGTGCTAGAGATCCGAAGGGTTCACCCGAAGGCCTGGAGTCCACAGTGATGTCCTGTATGAGTCCACATCAGGAGACCGAACGGTCCAAGAGGGAAAGGCTGGTGCTGGAAGCTGAAGAATCTGCACTGCTAGCCAGGACATGATGCCCAAGGTGAAGGTGAAGACCCGAGCTACTCCAAAGAGAACAGCCTAAGCTCCTGTAAGGAAAATCAGCCGCAGTGAAGCTCTTCCAAGGAAAATCAGCTGAAATCCTCCCCTCCCCTTCTACTTTTATACCGTTCCAACAAAAGTCCTCCTTAAAGTGGGTCTTCCACGTGGAGAACCATACTGAGACAGTTCAGCTGGGCATTCCCACTCAAATTGACAGTTAATTAACCACCACACCTCTTTTTTTTGTTTTTTGTTTGTTTTGTTTTAGTACTGGGGATTGAACCCAGGCACTACTCATGGAGCTACGTCTCCAGGCTTTTTTTTTTTTAACTTCCTATTTTGAGAGAGGGTCTTGCTCAGTGTTGCTGAGTTGCCCAGGCTGGGCTTCAACTTGGAAACCTCCTGCCTCAGTCTCCCAGGGCACTATAATTACAGGCATGTGCCACCACACCTTGCTAAGAATCTCACTTCTAGACCTAGGCATCCAGAGTGCGTCCTAGCTATTTCTTCTGGTCTATACAGGTCCACGGTGGGGATGGCACTCAACAAGGGGACAGGATGGAGAGTTCATGTTCCTCTGTTTGGGTTCTCCTTAGTGACCATTTGACATTTGCACTTTACTTAGATGCTTAAGTCTTGTACTCACCTTGCAGCTCTTTTTTTCTTAGCAGAAGATCTAACTTCTGCTGCTCAGCGGCAACAGGATATCAGACAGGAGCTCCTTCAGAGTCCTTGTGTTGTGTCTGCCTTCCTGTGTTCTTCCTTCCCTCCTTCCTCCTAAGTCAGGCCCTCCCTCTGTGCCTCTTGTCTCCTTTCGCATGTGCAGAGTCCCTTGTGTATTGGACATCATTTTCTTCCTGTATCTTCAGCCTCTGTCTTTTAGTACATTCTCATCAAGCATTTAAACACATGTATTCGCTTTTCCATCACTGGCACATAATACCCAACACCCATAATTTAAAGGAGGGAGATTTAAGCCAAAAGTGGTAGTGCATACCTGTAATCCCCACAGTGTGGGAAGTTGAGGGGAGAGAGGACAGGTTTAAGTCCCCCAGAGCAGTTTAGCAGCTGAGGGTGACACTGTCTCAAAACTAAATAAAATAATTAAATGAAATAAACAAGGTTGGGGATGTATCTCAGTGCAAAGGTTCTGCCCTCAATCCCCTGTACAATTTAAAAAAACAAAACAAAACAAAACGAGAGGTTTGATTTGGCTTATGGTTTCAGAGGATTCAATCCAGTCAGCAGCCTCCAAGGCAGGAACATCATAGCTGAAGGATGGGACAGGGAGAAGGTGCTTAGTTCATAGCTTCTGGAAAGGAGAACGTGATGTGACCCATGGTCACGTGTCTATGACCCAGCCAGACACACCCAGAGGTATGCTGTACAAATCCCTTGGTGGCTCCCAACCCAAGCAAATTGACAGTCAACCTTAATGGTCACGACATACTTAACTTTTTCCCATCCATTAAAAACAAAAACCAAAAAAACAATACATGCCCACATTTCCTTTCATCTCCAGCCAAGTCTCCCTTTTCTTCTTTTTAGGACAGAAATTGTTGAGAGTCTTATTTCTTTGTTTTGACAAAGTCTAAGCAAGATAATAATGACCTCTCATTTCATGATCCCCCGGGGATGCTCTTCAGTTTTTTATTTAGCTTTATTCATCAGTGTTCAACACAGTGGGTGTTTGCTTCCTTCTGGACACACTGTTTTGTCACAACTCAATGGATTACATTTCTGAGAATCTCTTATGTTTCTGATAACTCCTGTCTCTCATTTGCAAACTCCTTTACCCACTCTGCATCCCTGAGGTGTTTTGTCCCAGTGCAACCTCTCCTTAAATTAGGCACACACTCTCTTTTAGAAAGCCAATTGGGCCCTATGATGAAGGCTCCCAAAACTGAGCCCCAGAGTGTGGCTTGGTTTGGCCCCAAACTCAGATTCCATTTTCCCGATAAACCATGTTGCTTTTCATCCATCATTTTCACTGAAGTACACATTCAAAATCAGCAAATCCTCTTAAGAGCTGACATTCTAAACATTTTAGAAAAAGAGCTATTAAAAATATTTACATTTCCTTTATTTTATCAGTAATTTTATTAAGTAAAATGATGTTTTCTTGCTTATTCAGAATTATTTTATCCATGTTGCATAATCTTGGAATATGGTGATGCTTTGGGAGGCTTCTGAAACTCCTGAGGCGATTAACCCCATAGCTAACAGTCCAGGCTGTTGTGCTTTTTGATTTATTGATCTTTTTATTTGGTTTGTCGTGGTCCCTTGCACCTGGTCCTTTGCTGTTAAAGCTTTTCACTGTCAGGTCGTGTTCAGCTCTCTGTGGCATTCTGTCCTTTGCTGACAGCACTTTTCTTGTCCCTTTCCCTCTGGATGGAGAATTGCATACATCTAATTTGTCACTCGGGACAGTAGTTTTAATTGGATAAGGTGTGGAGCGTATCGTTGGTTCTCAGAATTACCATACAAACATTTTCAGAGTACGTGCTGTAGCCCTTCTTCTCCCAGAGTCTTGCACATTGCCCTGGGCGTGTGTAATGTCAGAATTGAGGCTTGGTGTGGGGGGATACGTAAGCTCCCCGGCCTCTTTATTCTAGATTATTGGTATATCCAATGTATTATTCCTGTGGTCCGTGTATATAATACAATATTTCATTTCTGTTCTTTTTTTTTTTTTTTTTTTTTTTTTTGGTGCTGGGAATTGAACTGAACCCAGGGCCTCCTGCATTCTAGGCGAGTGTTTAGATACTATAGCTCCAATCCAGTATTTCTTCAAGCTGATGTTTAAGTTGCATTTCTTAAGCAGGGCTTTGGAGAAAGCAGTCACCAGAAGGAAGGGGGACATCATGTCATAAACCTTATTGAGCAGGTTTTGGAAAATATGTGCATTCCATTCTCTATGTACACAGAGGTGTTCTTACTGTTTTTCATGACCTCGCTGCTGCACGTATAAACATCGCATGCTTACCAGTGACATCGATTTAGACCTGGCTCAGGAATCCAGTTCCTTAGCTCAGCTTTCCTGATTTTGAGAGACCCATTCCACACCAGAGCCCTGGCAGACCTGGCTCTCAAGGTGGCTGAGACCAATGGTGACATTTCCCCAGCAAAGTATGTGTTGGAAGTATGCATTATATCTCTGTCCTGTTTCCACAGCCTCAGGTACTTCTTGTCCCTTTCTATTGCTTACCCCTGAGTTAGTCTCCTGCACTTGGTTTGTGGAGTGTGTACTTCATTGCTATTAAGAGTTTTAGGATAGGAGAATGAAATTTCAGGGCCAAAGTCACAAAGTCTTTCATTTTCTTATATGAAATGATTCCTAAAAACCTTGAATCTGGTCAGTAATCTCTTTTCTTATCACTTATTTTTAGGCAAAAAAAAAAAAAAAGGTAGCTAGAACATCTCTGAAAAATTATTTTTCTTTCTTTTATAGAGCTATTATTTATAATATCCCATCAGAAAAGCCATTTGTAAGTCTATAGACACTTTTTGGGGAGGAGTCACATAATGTGTGATCTGTGGTTTCTCTGTTTTAAGGGTTGTTTTATGACAGAAATTTCGGAGATATTTATAGCACCCATATGCTTTTATATGCTTTTTGTTTCTATGCTGTGATTCTTAAAAACTTCAAATACTGTAGACCAAAATGTGTGTTTTATTTCTTGTAGGTTATTTCACTACCTGGTGTTTTAGCCCATCTCCATTTTAGTTTTATAAGCTTAATTAGTTGCTTTGGTGTATGAAACTGTGTTCTTGAAGATTTTGTGACTTTTTTAGTATAAAAGGTTGCTGTACAATTTTATATTAAGTGTTTTACTGTACATATAATTATCTTAAGAGTTATTTTCAGGCCATTCTTGTGCAGTGTTGAACATCTTTCTGGTGCTCAAAAATAATTGCTTAGATATGTTCATTAGCAATTATTTTTTAACTGCCTTTGAATAGCACAGAGTATAAAAGGAAATCTACTTTATGACTTTTGGATAGGAGACACAGTCTCTAAACATTTAGATTCTTATTCAAATCACAATTCTGTACATACAAGCTCTATAACATGGCTTTCTGCATCTACAGCAGTGTTTTTCCAGACAACTTGATGGGTTTTGAGCCGCTTTTAGATGGAAACTAGAAAGAAACAAGGTAACTTGAAAAAAGTAAAATACTACAGTTCTGGTTGGCAGATGGTGGTCGTTAGCAGAAAGTAGAGCCTGGAATCTACATATTTTGTGTGAACAAAAGGTTCATCTGTAGCTTCTAAGTTGCAGTGAGATAGGAGTAAGAAGTTCTGGTGTGCTCTTGTACAGTAGGGTGACTACAGATAATAGTAATGTATGACATATCTCAAAAAGCTGGAAGGATTTTGAATGTTTTCACCCTACAGAAATGACAAATGTGGGGGCTGGGGATCTAGCTCAGTGGTAAAGTGCTTGCCCAGTAAGCACAAGGTCATGAGTTTGATCCCTCCCACCCTCCCTCCCCACAAAACAAACAAACAAACAAACAAAAAGCAAGAAATGACAAATGTTTGAGGATGAGGTTGGGCGTGTTCAGTGTGGAATTGGCCCTAGGCCACATGTTCAAGGAGATAGATAGGTTTACCCTGACTTGAACATCGCACAGTGGGTACACATAGGAAATATGATGTAGTACTCTGTTTATATGTACAATTGTTTGTGTGGTCCTCCGGGTCTAACCAAGGGTGCTCTACCACTGGGGTACATCCCCAGCCCTTTTCTCTTTCTTCTTTTTTTTTGGGGGGGGGTGCAGGGTTTTACTGTGTAGCCCATGCTGGCCTTGAGCTGTGGCAATCCTCTTGCTTCAGCCTTCTGAGTGCTGGGATTACAGGCATGTGCCAGCACACCTTGCTAGCCCTTTTCATTTTGAGATAGGGTCTCACTGTGTTGCTTGGCCCGATTTGGAACTTGCAGTCTTTCTGCCTCAGCCTCTTGAGTACTTGGGATTACAGGTGCGCATCATTGTCCCTGGCTTAATATATACAATTTCTTTGGGTTTTTTGGGGGGGCGGTGCTGAGGTTCAAGCTCAGTGCCTTGCGCTTGCTAGGCAAGCACTCCACCACTGTACTAAACCCCCAAATCCTCTGAGTTTTTATGTATCAGTTAAAAATATAAATTAAGAAAAACTGCAAACAGAAACTCAGATGCAGCATAGCCCCTCTTGCTCCTATGCACCTACACTCTGGTGCTCAAGGGCCTTTCCTAGTGGGGCCCTGTTTTTGATAACTTGTTTTGAGCCATCCATGGAGACAGCCACACTTTGTTTTCTAACTGGGAATGACAAGCAGAGCACAGGCTGCGGCCTCTACTTCTCATCAGTGTAGCGGCAGTAAGAGGGATGTAAGGGACAGACAGGAGGTGACTTTTCTCCTGGGTGTGGCGCAAGAGCAATTAAGCATCTATGATGTAATACATCCTGGGCTTCTAGTATACTCATGTATGCTACTCTGGAAAACTCATTATAAGTCAAAACATTTATTATCAGGTTTTTAATATGACATCACTGTGCCAACCACTTCTTCGCTGTAT
Organism: Hystrix cristata; assembly: GCA_004026905.1. Lineage (NCBI taxonomy): Eukaryota > Metazoa > Chordata > Mammalia > Rodentia > Hystricidae > Hystrix > Hystrix cristata. The sequence continues at coordinate 50,815 of PVJO010013095.1, forward strand.
GTGTTTTGTTAATTTTGCATTATTCTGACTAATTTGCAGTTGTGGTATTCGAATTCCATTTTCATTTCTCAGTCTTGTATAATAGCCTTCCAAATTATTGTTTTTCTGGAACGTGGCAAGAATGGGTCTTTCTGTCTGTCTCTTTTTTAAATGGGGAATTTTCAGTTCTGTAATGTTTGAATTTTTAACAATGAACATATATTACATGGAGGCACAAGAGCACAAATAATAATAAAAACTCCAGAAGGTAGGGTCATGATGGATGCAGAGACTTAACTGTGAATACTTTGCTGAAGTGTTATTTATAATACTAAAAAATCTGGACCCATAACTATGTGATAATAGGAAAATGATTGAATACATTTATTAGGTGTATGTGATAGAAGATTGTATGGCCATTAAAAATTGTGCAATAGTTCTATATTTATAAATATAGAAAGATATTTATGATATATTGGTGGGGAAAAAGCAGGTTACAAAATAATACATCCCTCCATATAACCACATTAAAAAAAAATTAGAGTGGTTCATAGTCTCTAAAGTTCTCCCAGAAGAAAAATACTTAGATGTTGCACAAATTCCAACAAACTATACATATTTTTAACCTGAATAATTTTAAACTTACAGAAATACTGCAAAAACAGTACACATAACTGCGGTTTGGTCATCACTCAGCTTTTCCAATTAGGAAATTTTACATTATTTACATTTTTTACTTCTCTTCTGTGTGTATGTATTTTTTTCTGAACTGTTTGAGATTAAGTTGCAGGCCTGTTGAGCCATCATCCTTATTACTTCAGTATGTAGTTCCTAAAAATAAGACCAGTGATATAGCTCAGTGGTAAAGTACTTGCCTAGCGTATGTGAAGCCCTGAAAAAAAATCCTAGAAACAAGGACAGTCTTGTAGCAAGCCACGGGACACTGTCAGATACTACCATTAAACCTACTGACCTTGTTCAGCTTTTGCATATTGTTGGAGTAGTGTTCTTCACAAGGTCTGGGATCAGTTGTTATGTGTCTCTACTGGCTTCTTCAATCTGAAACGGTTCTGTCTTTCCTTCTCTCTGGATAGGCCTGTTATTTGGTAAAATACACCTCAGTGTTGATGTGTTTGGTATTTTTCTCAGTACATTCAGGTTATGCCTTTTGACAGGAATAACCAAAGCTTTTCTCTTTCTTTCTCAATGCATTATTTTGAGAGTCACAAGATGTTAATTCATCCAGTTATTGATGATGGTGCTTTTCTATTTAGCTAAGATGATTTCTGCCAAGTTTCTCCATTGTAAAACTAGTAAGTATTTTGCATTTTAATAAGTTGTTAATGCAGGTTGTGATTGGAGATGTTTTGAGACTATTTTATGCCTAGTTACTCGTGTAATTTTTATTCACTGTTTTAGTATCCAATGATAATTCTTGTATTAATCTGATAGTTGTCAAATTTTCTAATTCCATCATTTCTTCTGTACTTCTTTGCTTGCTTGCTTGCTTCCTTCCTTCCTGTTTATTTATTTATTTAGTTGGGGGGAGTGATGGGGATCGAACTCAGGCCCTCACTCTTGCTATGCCTTTTTTTTGAGGAGGCGTGGTTTGAGACAGTTCAGGCAGTTCAGGCTGCCCTTGAGCTCAGTGTGTAGCTCAGGCTGGTCTCGAGCTCATGGTGATCCTCCTGCCTCAACCTCCCAAGTGCTGGGCTTATAGGGAGGCGCCACCATGCCTGACCTTCCTTCCTATTTGTAGATCCCTGTTTTATTTAGTTAGTTATAATCTCTTGCTGTTATTTATTTTGATATTCAAGTTGCCCCAGATTTGGCCAGTGGGAACTGCTTCAGACCGACTCCTATGTCTTTTTAAAATTTTTATTGTTCTCTGAGAACTTCTTCCCTTTCTTATATAAGATGATTGGTTTCAGTTTACTTTGACTTTCTCTTCCTGACCCCGGAATTAGCCATTTCTGTAAGGAACCCAGTTTCATTTTACTGAAGAATATATTTAGAAGCCAAAATCTAGGTGCTACGTGTATTCATTACTGTTGGGATATTACTGTGTCTAGGTTCTCCTAAGTGCATAGATCTAGGAAATGCATGAATGTGTGTGTGTGTGTGTGTGTGTGTGTGTGTGTATACACATATATATGTGTGTGTGTATATATATATATATATATACACACACACATATATACACAACATGCACATCTGTGCACACATACATCCATGCCTCTTCATCCACTCTATCTATCCTAGAACCCATGAATTCACACAGATAACCTCTATCTTACCTTCCCTCTTTCCATCT
>PVJO010013096.1:0-53120 GCA_004026905.1 Hystrix cristata
CTAGTTAAGCTTCTTCTTGTATCTATCTAGGCTACCTGCCCCCAGGGCAGCCCACACTCCCACCCCCCAATCTCAGGCTCACATCCTTGATCTTAGCAGAACAATGCCAAACCGATCAATGGATCAATTTAGTAATCACACACTCTAGATCTAGCTATCTCTTACCACATGAGACTTTGGGGGGACATCTAGACACAAACCATAACAGCCTTGAACTCGTGGTGATCCTCCTGCCTCGGCCCCCGAGTGCTAACACTATTTTAATTCTTTAAAAGATAAACACTTAAAAGGCACAGCGGATGCAGGGGACTTGTACAAAAGAGTCAGAAGAGCATCCCCTGTCCCCTGGAAGTTTTTAGTTTCCAGGCATGAAATATTGTGGCATCCTTGAACCACCTATTTTCTGGGTGGAGAAACAGACCGAGTGGGGCTTGTTTTATTTTATATTGTTTTTGTTTTTTGAGGCAGGGTCTCTCTGTGTAACCCAGGGTGGCCTTGAACTCACTGTGCTGTCCTGCCTCAGCCTCTTGGGGGTGCTGGGCTCACAGGTGTGTGCTGCCACACCTAGCTCTGTGTTTTGGTCTTTTTGAAATGTGGTCTCACTATGGTGCCCAGGCTGACCTTCAGCTCCTGGGCTCAGGTGATCTTCCTGCCTCAGCTTCCTGAGTACCTGGGACCATAGGTGTGTACCACCATATCCAGCTATTTTGTTTATTTTTGAAGCAAACATCACAGCTCACTGATAATCTTTCGGAAATATTTTTTCTGAATTGTATTTGTATGAAAGTTTATATAAAGTGATAAAAATTAATTTCACACTTAATAAATTGTTTCTGCTAAAGATAATAAAATTATACAAAAAGAAACCGTGAAACTTAGCCAAAACCAATAAATTGTCATGTACAGTTTGTGAAAACACACACTGGCACTAGTCTTGGACACTGGGGAGATAATGGTGGGCAAGATGAAGTGTCTAGCTTCATGCAGGACCAGGTGTGGTGGCGCACACCTGAAATCCCAGCACTTGGGACGCTGAGACAGGAAAATCACCATGAGTTCAAGGACAGTCCGGGTTACAGAGTGAGTTCAAGGCCAGACTAAACTATGTAGCGAGACCCTGTCTCAAAACGACGACGACAACAACAACAACAAAAATCCTCTATCCTCACAGAGCCTTTCATTCCAGCAGGGAAGAAGAAAGGATGCTCAGATACATAGAAATGTGTTGCGGCAGCATGTGCTGTGAGTGAAGAAGGAAAGTTAGGGATGGAGTGAAGGCCTAAACCAGAGCATCCTCATGGACAAGGTCACACCTGAGCAGTTACCTGAACGATGTGAGAGAGCAGGACCTGGTAACCCTCACAGGAAGTGCATTCTAGGCAGCGGGAACAAGTGCAAAGGGCTTGGGGCAGCTTAGCCTTAGGGACTTGTAGGAACAGTAGGTAGTTAGGGTGGCGGAGTGTAGCAATCAGAGGGAGACAGGGAGGAGATGTGATGGAAAACACAGGTACTAGATGTCACATAAATCTGGGGTTTTTGAAGGCCACAGTTAACAGATAGGAAATACAGAACAGCAGGAACTCTTGACATTGAAAATAAAACTTACAGGGACCAAGTGTCCTAGCATGCATGAGGACCTATCACTTCAGAAAATGAAACAAAACAAAAAAATGAATTAAAAAGCCGGGTGTGGTGGTGCATGCCTGTAATCCCAGCAGTCAGAGGGGCTGAGGCAGAAGGATGGCAGATTCAAGCCCAGTTTGAGCAATTTAGCAAGACCTTGTCTCAGAGTAAAAAAATAAAAAAACCAAAGGACTGGGATGTAGCTTGGTACAGAGGTCCTGGGTTCAATTCCAGTACTGCTAAAAAGAAAAAATAATTGAAATCATTCTTAGAGATAACAGCTGTTAATTTTTTTTTTTTTTTTTTTTTTTTAGTGCTGGGGATTGAACTCAGGGCCTTGTGCTTGTGAGGCAAGCGTTCTAACCACTGAGCTAAATCCCCAGCCTACAGCTATTAACTTTTGGCAACCTGACCTCTGTTTCTTACTTTATGTATGTGCATATACACAACATAGCTCATTTGTTTATATACAGTATTTATACTTAAATATGTATTTATATTTTATAGTCATAGTATGGCATTTCATTAGGTTTTTGCATTTTACACACTATGAAATAGGCTGTATCTATAGCATACAGTATATAACATGTAAAGTATATTTAAATATGTATGTTAATAAAAATATAGTAACTATAAAATTGTTTGATAATATATAATTGCAAGATATATGGCATTATTTAATGTGTATACTATATTATATATGACATACATTGTATAAAAATTTACATACAAATGTTATATTATTTACACAAATTATACTTGTGGAGACAAATAGAAAACAAATTATGTTAATATGCTATAATTAATACAATATAACTATGTTAATAGTGTACATAAGTACATACTAATTTTCTTATATTTAATCAATGTGTTTCATACAATGTATTTGGCATATATATGTAAACATGTACATTACACTATATTACACATGAAATATATGTTATATAAAATATACTTTATACCAAATATACTTTTTTTTTTTGGCTTTTTGAGACAGGGTCATGCTATGTAATTCAGGCTGCCCTCATACACACTATGTAGCCCAGGCTGGCCTCAAACTTGTGGTGATCCTCCTGTTTCAGCCTCCTGAGTCCTGGGATTCCAAGTATGCACCACCATACCTGGCTATTTATGTATAATTTGTATATAAATATAAATATTATTTAAATATTATTTATAGCATATGTTCTGTTGTATAGTTTTTAAAATTCCTCTTATGTAGTACAAAATACTATATACATTTTACATATCTATAATGATATAATTATACATTTATAAATAATAAATCATAATGTGTAATTATATATTTTTGGAGGTACAGGGGATTGAACCCAGAGCATCATCACACATGTTGTCTACTAGTGAGCTACAAGTCTAGTCATTTAAAAAATTTTATGTTGAATGCATAGTTAGTTAGCTCAAGGCTAGCCTGAACTACACAGTGAGACCTTATCTCAAAAAAAATAAAAACCTGCAAAAAACCCCATAAAATTTTAAATTGAGGCAGGGATTCATTAAGTTGCCCAGGCTGATCTCGAACTTATGGTCCTTATGCCTCAGGCTCCTGAGTAGTTGGGATACAGGCATATGCACCTGGGCTCAGCTGTAATTATATATTTAAAACGAGCTTTTGTGGTGCTGGGGATTGAAACCAACCAGGGCCTCTCATGTGCTAGGCAAGCACTTTACCACTGAGCTCCACTCCCAGTCCTGGAATCCTATTTTCAAAATGTTTATTTTGTGTTCTAGGAGATTATCCATTTCCATGTAATTCTTTTTTTGGTTCCCAAGTTTTATTCAAGGACTCATCCAAAATATTCTAGATAAGAAAGTTTTAATCCTCATCTTTTCTTCTTTGTCCTGGTTAGTAATGTTCCTTGTAACTCTCCTTGCATTTAGCAGCTGTGTGAAACCAGTCATGTAAATTAGTCTTCAGCTGTTTCTTGAGGGTGGGCTGGGGATGTAGCTCAGTGACAGGGCACTTGCCTCATATGTGTAAGGCCCCGGGTTCCATCCCCAGACCTGGGGGAAAAAAAAGCCCTCTCCAAAGAGACTGAGACTTTGCTCTTACTTACAAACCCCTCAAGCAAAATTCCCAGCTTTCCCATTGGCATTGGTTTTTCTCTTGGAGGAAGTGCTTGAGACCAGCAGCATCCATGATCCATCTTCTACAGGGTAGGGGTGGTCAAGAGCAAACCTGAGAACCTGATGGGTTTTTTGCCTCCCTTTGCCAGAAGCTTTTTCATGTGTGTCATGGCACCAGCAGAAGCAGAAAAGGCCTATGTAATTGCTGATAAGATTAAATTATTGATAGAGGTGAGGTGCTCAGTATGTAGTACATGATAGTTACTACTATTTATCACTAGTAGGTGATTGTATGTTCCTTCTGTGTGAGGTGTCATACTTTGTTCTTTAGGTATATTATTTCACTGATGTTTCTATCAACCCTAGGAGAGGTGTTTTCGTGATTGTCAGTTACTTATGATGCAACAGAGACCCGTGGTTGTGGTATAAGTGTACTGTGGATGGCGTATTTAGCCAGGTTCTGCTTCCTGGTGTTGTACTTCTTTCTTGGACCCTTGTATTTATGTTTTAAATGCTCTGTGGGTTTTCTGAGAAGCTGTTGGTCTCCAAGGCAGTCCTGGAGGTGGGTGGGACAGGCATGGTGGCTGTGTATCCTGCAGCTCACAGGAGGCCTTTCCACTCTTCTTCCTACAGAAGGATTTACTCCTCCGTGAAATGCCAAGCGGCAGAAAGACAAGGGTGGAGAAGGTGGTGGCAAAGGAGATCTGCCAGAAATACTTGGAGAAGAGAGCTGGGTCACTGCCAGAGGACTGTGCTGAGGCCTTGGCCACAGCTGTCTGCCTCTGTCTGCGGAGGCGCAATAGCAGCTTGCAGGAGGTGAGCCTCACTGACCTGGGCCTTACTTCCTGGAAACAGGCTTTCAGAGATATGATTTCACATACCAGGACTGGATTTGGTTGCAAGCAGCATAACCTACAGAGCTCACATCAGCAAAAAGGGGCAGTGTATGGATAGTGAGGAACCTGAGGGCAGGTATGTCCTGGCACTCAGGGTGTGCAGGAGCAGATCCTCCGGTGTTCACAGAATTCTTCTTGCTTTCTGAATCTGCTTTATCCCTCCTCTTCTCTGTATGGGCCCTCTCCCTTTTTTCCTCCATCCTCTTGGCAAGAATGGCACAAGGCAGGATCTTTTTTTTTTTGGGGAAGAGAGAAAACGCTTTATTCATATATGACATGTCTATATAGAAAATCTCAAGGAATCTATAAAGAAGCCACTAAAACAATTGAGTTTAAAAAGGTTGTACAATATATAATGAAATGTAAAAACCTACTGTTTCTATTAGCCATGAAAACTAGAATCCTTAAAAACAGTACTGTCCACATGAGTGTTAAAATATATGAAATCTAATAAAATACATGTAAGATCTTTCTACTGAATGCTACAAAACACTGATGATGTAAGTCAAATCCTTAAATAAATAAATGGAAGAGATGTGTCATGTTCCTGCACTCTGAGGGCTGGCAACTCCCTCCAAATTGATATACACATTCAACATGATCCCTACCCAAATCCTAGCATCATCAGAACTGTAGAGAATGTATACATTTTCCAAGATCCAAGAGCAGCTTTGTTTTTGGAATAAGTATTATTCAAAACCTAGTGAAAAAGCCGAAGTTACCCTGTATCACCCATCTAGGAGAACTGAATTTATTAGAATGAATTATTCCTAAAAAGAGAGTCACTGGAAGCCAATGCAAAACATGACAGAACAAACAAAAACTAATTGTTGTCAGGTGTGGTGGTGCATGTCTGTAATCCCAGCACTTGGGAGGCTGAGGCAGGAGGATCACTGTGAGTTCAAGACCAGCCTGACTACATAGTCACTTCAAGGCCAGCCTGAATGATATAAATAGATCAAGGCAGGATGTTGAGGCCTGTAAAAACTCATTGTGGAGCTAAAGATGTAGCTCAGTGATAGAGCACTTGTCTAGCATTCGTGAGGCCCTGTGTTCCATCTCCAGCTCTACAAAACTAAGTTAAATCAGTAAACCCAATTAAGATCTTAAAATTATGAAAACAAAAAAGGCAGTATGCATTGTGTGTGTAAAATACGTAAATTTATACCCTGAAATTTTTACAAGGCACTGAGGAAATGTGATATGTTACTGTTAGTAGAGGTATGTTTGCCACCACTTGGGGAGGCTGAAGGACGATTGCAAGATCCAGCTCAGCCTGGGCAGTCTGTCCACTTAGCAAGACCCAAAATAAAAAAGAAGAAAGGGCCGGAGATGTAGCTCAGTGTAAAGGCCCTGCGTTCTAGCTCCAGTACTGGGAGGGGTGGGGAGTCAAAAGTCTGTATATGCCTTTTGTATGTATGAAACAGAAACATTTATTCTCTGCTTGCCTTTGATTTTTCTAACTTGCTAACCAGAAAGGCCCGCCGGGGCAACAACTGTATTACTAGTGCGTTTCTGGGTGAAAAGTGTTAGAAATTCAAACTCTCAAAAAGAGAGAAAACATGAACGAATGAATGAATGAATGGATGGATGGATGGATGGAGTGGCTAGTTTAATCAGACAACGGAGGACCAGCCTTGCTCTGCTGTCAGAGCACTTAGACCCAGAGTCTGAACATCGAAGGTGCTGCTCTGTGTCTGTCTTTCTGGCGCTTCCCTCTGCTTTGCTCTACATTTTCCCCTACTGTAAGTGGAAGCCCCGCGTTTGCAGGTGGCCTGTGCCGCTGGAAAGGAGTCTGTACAGGTCCAGGTGTGTGTGTCGGGGGGAGGGGCCGGGAAATCCCAAGGGAGGATTCTGATTGGTCAGCTAGGTCACATGCCCAGCGCCCTACTACCGTGGTGGGAAGAATGGGGCGGGTTTTGTGACTGGCCCATCTCGGTTGCCGTACTCTCCTGCGTGGCGGGGCGGGCTTTGGGCTCACGTAGCCTTCCGTCCCCTTCTCAGGCGCGCGGCTTGGTGGCTGCGGTGGAGGCGCGGCTTCGAGGGCGGGATCAGCTGCTGCCGTGGAGCGGACTCTTTGCGGGCACCGGCTCCTCTGCCAACACACCGGAAGAGACGGACGATGTGGACAACGCCGGCCTCGAGCCCGCGGTCTCCGGGAGGGTGGCGCCCGGTGCGGGCGCGGAGGCCGAGGCAGGAGGGCTGCAAGCGGACTCCTCTTCAGGGGCCCAGGGCGGTAAGCATGGCCGCCGTCGTTTCTTCCTTGTTGATTCCTTTAAACATTCAGCGAAGCACAAAGAGAACCCGTAGGCATCCTTGACCCCCCCCTTCCATTACCCTCTCCTGTCCTCTTGCCGCCAGTCTCTCACCTCCGTCTCTGTTGCCCACTACTGAACTACTGTCCTTTTGTTGGGACCACTGCAGCCGGCCCTCATCCTCCTTGATCCACTGGGTCCCTCTCCAGTTCTTTCTCCGGGAGCCACCTAGAGAGTTTTTTTGGTTTTTGGCGGCTTTTTTTTTTTTTTTCCTGGTACTTCGGATCCAGCGCGGGGCCTTCACAGTGAGCTGTGTCCCCTGTCCCCTACCTTTTCTTTCTCACACTGCGCTACGTTCCCTTCCTTTTCTTTTCCTTCCTTCCCTTCTTTTCTTCCTGCTCTTTTTTTCACAGGGTCTGTCTAAATTGTCCAGATTGTGTGTGAACTTGTGATCTTCACCCTGCTTTAGCCGCCTAGAGTGTAGAGTGGTTTTTATTTTTTTATTTCTGTACTTACATGTTTATTCATGTACTCTAAAGTGCTAGGCATGCAGGCTAGGCGAGCACTTTGTCACTGAACTACACCCCTAGGCCAAGAATGGCTTTTACAAACCCAGGGCCGGACAGCCCTTGTTTAAAGTCCCCATCACACTGAGACACCCAATCAGAAAGCTTGCATGTTCCCTCCCTACACACCTTGGGTGCAGACACACCAGGCTTCATACTGAAATAAAACCTTTTCAGTGAAGTGTCCTGTGGGGGCTCCCTGGCTGTCCAAGATGCCCCCTCCTGCTGCTCTTCCCCTGAGGGGGAGGAGGAAGGGCAGAGGCTGGTCCTGACTCAGACCTGCACCCTGCTGTGGGGAGGTGCTTGGGAGCCCAGTCCTCTGGAAAGGTGGGGCAAAGGCAGAAGTGGTGAATGTGTCCTTACGCTGGGGCCTGGGTCAGAAACCTGGCTCAGTGAGCCTCTGACCAAGCCTGACTCTTTGTTTCTGTGTCTTAATACATACAATTCCATTTGTTGTGGGGAGTTGATACATGTACAGTGTATGTCAAAATGCTTTTTACTTTTGCTTGCCCTTCTCTCCCGTCCTCCTCCCTCCATCTCCTGGTCCCCCTCCCATTTACAAAAGAACTGTCACGCTGTTTCCTGTTATCTTTTACTTTGCTCTTAAAATTATTTATACTTCGGTTTTCTCAAATAAGAGAAACCATACGACATTTTAGTTAGTGTATCTGATTTATTTCACTTAACATTATGGTCTCTCAAGGTACATCCACTTACCTACAAATGACTCATTTATCCTTCTTTATGGCAAAGTAGTACTCTGTTTTCTTTTATCCATTCATCTGTTGATAGTAGGCTGCTTCTGAGATTTAGCTTTTCTGAGCCTTGACTTTCTAAAAGCTATGATATTAGTGATTTTTGTTTAAGTTGTTCTTTTTCACTTTTTGTTGAACTTTTGCTCCAGCGACTTCATGGAAAATTGAGATAAATGAGGCCAAAAGGAAACTGATGGAGAACATCATGCTCTACAAGGAGGAGAAACTGGACAGTGTCGAGCTTTTTGGGCCCTGATGACTGGAAGAAGCTGAGGGCCCTTGTCCTCAATTGGAAAGACAAGTGTCTAATCCAGGAAAAGGGTTGAGCCAGAATCCAACATCTGCCAAGAAACACAGGGAGCAAACCTTAGCTTCCTCAGTACCCTTTCACCAGTCAGTCAGGGAGAAGGGACCTCAGCTTCTGCCACTGTGCCATACCCCAGCCCTTTATATTTTCTGAGACAGTCTCCATAAATTGCCCTGGCTGGCTCTGGACTTCTGATCTTCCTGCAGCCCTTTTTTTTTTTTTTTTTTTTTTTTCAGTTCGGCAGAGTGAACCCAGAGTCTTCCTACTGAGTTATGCCCCAGCCCTTTTTATTTTTTGAGACAAAGTCTCAGTAGTAAGTTGCTGAATTGCCTAGGCTGGGCTTGAACTTGGGATCCTCCTAATTTAGTACTTGGGGATCATAGGTGTGCACCAACACACCTGGCAGAACTTCAGGTTTTATAGACAGAAAAATCCAGGAAGTGTTCTTCGTGTCTGGCATTTGTAGTCAGAGCAAGATATCACAGGAAACTGAAGCTAAAAGCCTGGTACATAGGTCCAGGATGTGGGCTATTTGGAGTTCTGGACTTCTGCAGAGCCCACGATGGTAACCACCTCAGTAGAAGCTGTTACCCAGCAGCTGTCACCGCCTGACAGCTGATAGAGCAACTCTGCGATGCCGATGACTTTTTTCCAGAAGTAAGACCTGTGATATTTGCCAACAGCCACCTGCAGACTTCCATTATGTGGAAGATTTTCAGCTTGTGTCCCGATACAGTTCTGGTTCACCTTAAAAGATCTCAAATTTTACAAATGCCAGGTACCTGGCAGAGGACTCTGTAGGCTTCGTACACCCCCTACTGGTAATCATGCAACCCATGGATATTTATTAACCACCTGTCCAGTACCTTCATCCTCCCATCCCACTAACACACTTTTAATGGACCTTTTGTTTTTAGAATATGTGTTATTTATGGTGACATGAAGAATCAGAATTAGCCTCATGTCTGATTCTGCTGCTAATTAAGTCAGTCATTTAATTTCTGGGACCTCAGTTTCCTTGTAAGATACCTGCTCTTTATCTTTGCCTCAGTGTTAGGAGGAATGGGCGCAGAGGCCACAGAGGCACTTTGAAAATGCACTTGTCCTGTTTTATAAGAAAAAAGATATTAAATGTGTTCTTGTGTTGTATATCTAATGTTTATACATTGAGTATATTTTTTAAAAAGTCATGTTGCAAATCTTTTTTTGGGTGAAGCAAATGCTATTTTTAGTTCACTAGGAAAAATGTCTTAAATGATTTACTAGTTTTTTTTTTTTTTGTAAAATAATAGTGTTTCTAAAGCCATATCTCGTAATTACTTTTGTGACCAAATGACTTTGTTTAGAGAAGGCTCCTTGAGAGAGGTTGTGTGATCTTGCCCCAACGACCCTGTGTGTTTTCACCTATCCCTTGAGGAGGGCACTTTTCAGGGCAGGTGGCAAATCGTGCCAGGTGAGAGTACTGAACTGGAGGTGTTTTGACATCCTAACTGTGGCTCAGAACGCAGCTCAGGGTGGTTTCCCTTCTAATTGCGTGGCTGCTGCTGCCAGCATCCAGAGTATGGCGCCAGCACTGACAGCCAAGGAGACGGTCCCAGTTCAAAGGTCAGCACAGGGTTTCTACAGATTTCTCACTGCTATTCTACTGTCACATTCGTTACACAGGGTATTCCAATTCACACTGATGCATCCTGGGCTTTGTTTTTTTCCATGTCTGTTTTAACCATTGTTCTGAGGTAGGATAGAAGGAAAAAAAGGTAGGGAGGAGACAAGAGAAATCATGAAATTGTACTTTTAAGAAAACTGACCTGCAGACACAGTTATCTGAGGTTACCCATACCGGTATTCCACAGATTTGTTTACACTTCTTCCAGGCCACTCACACCAAAATCCTTAGGTACTAGGCCTGTCAATTGGCTTAGTTGATAAAGGGCAGGAACCTGAATTTTTAGTATATGTGCTTCGGAAGCAAGCACAGGAACCTGAATTTTTGATGAAGGAACAGATTGAGACCAAATGTTTCTGGGCAAAACGTCTTACATCACCCGTTGCCCCTGTGCGTGGGCGTGCGTGCGTGTATAGTTCAGGTTGGCCTTGAACGCACTATGTCTGGAAGTCGTGATCCTCCTCAACCTCTCCAGTGCTGGGATTATAGGTGTCTGCCACCACACCCCGCTCCGTGTTGCCGGAAACAACCGGACATCTCCAGCTTGTGGCCAGTGAGCCCTGTGCAGCCCTGGACACCTAGTAATAATGGTCCCCAAAGATCATGAACTTTTCGGTTTTTTTGAGACAGGGTCTCGCTGGTCTGAACTCACTACGCAGTCCGGGCTGGCCTGGAACTTGGCGATTCCCCGCCACAGTCTCCGGAGTAGCTAGGATGACAGCTGTGCGCCTCCACGCCGGCTTTTGTAGTCTCACTTTCTGGGTGTGTTACTCTGTCTGTTTGAGCCACAGCCTTCTGCTTTGTAAAATGCTGATGAGGGCACCAGGCTTGGTGTGGATTCCACAAGCGAATCCGACCCCGAGCGTTGGGCACCATACAACTAAGAGGACTGGCGCCGCGGTCGTCTCGCCCGCGCTACGTGATGGTCGCCTGGCCTCAGCTTCGAGCTTCGGAGCTCACGTCAGCGTCTCCGCCCAGTCGGCTTTCGGCCAATGGCAGAGCTTCGGAAGGCGTAGGGTCCCGCCTCCATATCGCTGGACCAACAGGAGCTGCGTCTAGCGCGGAGCCCGGCCCTACCCTGGAGCAATGGGCGCCTTCCTTGGGCCCAGGCTCCGCCCCCGCGCGCCAGCCGCGGGCCGCCAGGGCTGGTTCGGGGGAGCTGGCGGCCGGCCTGAGACGCGGGCCTACATTGGGGCCCGCGGCGGGGACGGCCGGGCGGCGGGCGGGGCCTGGCGTCCTGAGGCGGCCGGGCGGGGGGCCGCCGGATCCTGAGGGGCAGCCGGGCCCATTGGGCCGGGCCGGGCGGGCTGCCGCGTGGGGACCGGCCCTGCGCTCGGCCCGCCTTGGCGCCCAGGCCCGGGCCGCGACTCCGGCCCGCAGGCGTCTGGCAGCGCTCGCTGCGGAAGCCGTCGGCGTCGCGAGTCGCACCGCGCACACGGAAGCCCGGGCGGCCGCGGGAGCGCGCGGGCGTGGACCGGGCCGGAGCGGGTAGCAGGCCGGCTCCTGGACTTCTCCGGGGCGCGGCGGGCCTCCGAATCTCGAGCACTGGGATGGGCGGCGGGCAGAAGGAGAGGTCAGTGGCGCCCGGGTCCGGCGCGGCGGTGGGCGGGGTGGGTCGGCACGAAGGCGAGCTGCAGCCCGGGCCCCTATGCCGCCCTCCAGGTGCCCATGGCGTCGGAGCGGCACAAGGTCAGGCACCGCTGGAGCAGCCCTTCGGAAGCGCATCCCCGCAAGCGCAGCTGCCTCCGGGGCCCCGGTGATGTGGCCCCCTCCAGCCGGCCGCCTCCTGCCTCCTCGTCGCGCTCCCGAGCGGCCCGCAGCCCCGCGCGCGTGAGCGCCCGGGACGACGACGATGTGGCCTGCGCGCCGAGGCTGCCCCGGAGCTCGTCGCGCCGCAGACATTCGTCGTCCTCCTCCTCCTCGCGCTCCTCCGGGGCAGGTGTGGGCGGGGCCGCCTCCCGAGGCCCCCTGAGTCGCAGCGCTCGGGGGTGCCCAGGGTCCAAGGGATCCCCTCTGCGCCCGGCCAGCCCCGCCCTGGAAGACATGGCTTCTCTAGAGGAGGACGCCTGCAGTCTTAAGGTGAGCAGCCGCGACGCCTGCAGTCGGTGAAGCCCATTCCACGTGGCTTGAGAGACTGGGGTTGGGCATTTGTTGGGAGGAGACTCAAAAAAGATTAGGCCCTAGCTGGGGATTTAGCTCAGTGGTTAACAAGCGCAAGGCCCCGAGTTCAATTCCTGGCACCAAAAAAAAAAAAAAAAAGATTCGGCCTGTGAAGGTCTCTGGGAGTTTCCCTTCTCCAAGCAGATCCGGAAGACCACGGACCTCCAGGGGTGGCCCGAGGCCGAGTAGAGGGATAGTTTTCAAACTTGGTGCCACTTAGGAACTGCTTGGAAGGCTGTGAAATACTTGTGTCTGCCTTCCCACACCAGACAAACAGGTGTAGTCTGGACATCCAGATTTTCACATGCTTCTCAGGTGCTTGTAAATGTGCAGCCGGGCTGGACCGTCCCTGCAGGAGGAGGGGACAAAGGTGTTTAGTGTTTCAGTTGGTTGTAGAACCATTCTGAGCGACAGATGCCCCAGAATTTGGTCTTGGCTTGGCTTTCACTATAGTCGGGTTTCCAGCACGTTAGGGTTTTACTTTTTTTTCTTTTAGTTTTGTGGTCTTTCTTTTCTGTCTTTTTTTTAGTTTAGTTTGTTTGTTTTTTGGGTGCTGAGGATTGAACTCAGGGGCTCGTGCTTGATAGGCAAGCGCTGTGCCACTTGAGCTAAATCCCCAACCCTATTTTTGTTTTTTGAGATAGTATGTATTTCAAACTGGTCTTTGAATCCTCCTGCTTCAGCCTCCCAGATTGTTTTGTTTTGTTTCGGGAGGCCAGCAGTCTAGTCCTTCATTGGAAATACATAGGAGGGATTCATTGCAAACTGTGCCTCACAGAGAAGCCAGCCCCCCATTCATTGTCAGGCTTCAGACAGGTCCTTACTGAGGGCCTGGTGTGTACCTGGCAGTGTCTGAATATTGAGCTGCAGGCCTAGAACAAATGAGGAGGAGCGCTGCGCACGAAGTGGTGCAAACAAAGTTTTGTTTGGAGTGAGATAGGCTGTCCTTAGAGAAAGTTATTTCATACAAATTTTTAAAAAGGGCCTTAAGAGAAGTAGGATTATTTTTTAAGCCTTCCTGGGTGGTTTCTTGCTTGCACCTAAGATATGAGGCTGTATTTGGTTCTTTATCCTGGGGAGCCCTGTGGCTGAGTACCCCAATTTTTCAGTGTGGACCTCACAGTCTGAACTCAGTTCATGAATTTTTTTTTTTTTAATTTACAAGTAATGGTGACTTGATTGGTATAAGAATACTCACGTGTGACTGCTGTAAATCAGGTAACTGTAGGGCTTTGTCCATGTAACTTAATTCTTTTTTGGGGGTGGTGGTGCTGGGACTCAAACTCAGGGCCTATGTACTTGGTAACCAAGTGCTTTACCACTTGAGCTGAATCCCCAACCCTACTTAATCTTTTTTTTTTTTTTAATTTTTTAATTTTTTGAGACAGGGCCTTGCAACATAGTTCAGGCTGGCCTTGAACTTGTGGCAGTCCTCCTGCCTCAGCCTCTTGAGTGCTGGGACTACAGGGATGAACTGCTGCACCCAGCTGATGTAATCTTGTCATTAAGCCATCCAGGTAGACTTGGGTAGAGTGTCAAATAATACTTGATATTTGATATTATTTGGTGTTTGGGGATTGGGGATTTAGTTCAGTGGTAGAGTGCTTGCCTAGCAAGTGCCAGGCCCTGAGTTCGATTCCCCAGCACCCCCCCGGCCCAAAATCAGAGTGGTGTTATTAGATATCTTCTAATTGATGTCTGATGTTATTAGAAGTCTTATAAAGAGCAAAGAGTGTAGTGATGGGGCTGGGGAGGTAGATGTATGACTGCCCTGCAGTGTGTGTAATGGGTGCCGGAGAGCTAGGGGGGCAGATGGCAGAAAGACTTTAGCAGCCAAGGAAATTTTGGATTGTATTCTAAGCTATTAGAGAGTTCAGTAGGAATCAGTACAGAGAAAGGGCAGACTGACACTGTAGAAAGCTTTCTCATATTGAGGATACTATGTGAAGATATGGATAGTATCAATCTAATTGTCCATCTCTAACACTAGGGCATGTGTTTATTTGAAAAGGAGACACAGTCCTTCACTCATCTTGGTGAATTACAAACTGCCTTTCCTTCTTTGCCTCTCAATCTGCACCTCTTCCCTTTGCTCTGCAGTCCTGTGGGAACTTGTTTGCCTAGTCCCCAAGTCTGTGAGCACCCACAGCCAAGGGACACTGACAAAAGGCCATGTTCTCTTCCTAAATTCTCCCCAAATCACCTTCCACTCTTCTGCTTTCTGCCCACCCACCTGTTCTGTCTTGTGTAAACTTTGACACATTTGGACACACTTGGCTTTGTGTACACACACACCTCACCCCCCTACCCCCAGCCTTCCTTACCCAGTTCCCAGTGCCAAGACACAGAATCCAGTTTTCCTAGTTTTTTTATTTTTGGCTTTTGTTTTTAAGACAGGATCTTGCCATGCAATTCAGGCTGGCCTTGAAGTCACTAGGGTTTTGTGGCAATCCTCCTACTTCAGCCTCCCAATCACAGGCCTGTGCCACCACACTCAGTGGAATCCAGTATTCAGAAGAGTGGTGGTTTGAGCATTTTATTTTTTGCAGTGCTCAGGATGGAACCCAGGGCCCAGGAGCTCTATCATTGAGCTATGTAGCCAGCCACTGGGGATTTTGGAATCACTGGAGATTCCTGCTGCTGAGCCTCACTTTGTTCCCTGTTATTTCTAGGACATTTGATTAAGAGGTTTTCTCAAATTCTAATGTTAAGCTGATGATTCTTACTTATTTTTGTGTTTGTTTAGTACTAGATATTGGACCCAGGAGCAATCTACCAGTGAACTAAAATCCCAGCCCTTTTTATTTTGGGTCTTACTAAATTGGTGAATTGCCCAGGCTGGACTTGAACTTGGATCTTGCTGCTGCCTCATTCTTTCCAGAGAGCTAGGTTTACAGATGTGCAACACCATGGCTGGCTGGTTTTTTTTTTTTAATTGACACATCATTTTAGGTATTGTTTATTTCATTACATTTGGTGATAAGGGCTGTAATGACCTCTCCACTTGCTCTTTTCCTCCTGTTTTCAAAATGTACAGTTCATCATGCAGTTCCACCAGGAAAAATGAAATTTCCATTTTTTTTTTTTAAATCTCCACTTTATTTATTTATTTATTTATTTATTTTTCGTGCTGGGGATCTAACTCAGGACCTGGCACTTGCTAGGAATAAATCTCCACTTTTTAAAGCTAGGTGGCCTTCTCATCTGCGTGCTCTGCCCAAGGCTTGCCTAATCCTTGCCTTTGTAGGCTTCTGTACCTGTTCACACATCCCCACTGACTTTCATTTAAAGTGCTCACTCTCTCTGACTTACTAACCTTTTTCTCTCACTTTCATGTTTTCTTTTTCTGTTTGTTTTTGGTTTTTTGAAACAGGGTTTATGTAGACCAGGCTGGCCTTGAATTTAACTATGTAGTTCAGTCTGGCCTCGAATCGACAGTGATCCTCCTGCCTCAGCCTCCTGCTGAGGCTAATAGCAAGACCCTGTATCAAAAAACCAAAAAAAGAAATGAAAAAGTTTATAAAACAGAGTAAGCCCCTTTCCTGTTCTCTTCACTTCCCAAAGCGGAACAGTTTGTCTTTACAGACTTTGTCTGCAAATATATAGACATAAAAGCATTTTTTTTTTTTTTAATTTAGAAGACAATTTGTTTAAAATTGGTGAAAAGGGGGGAACGGGAGACGAGTAGGGAGCATTCGAAAGTGAAATACTCCAAAAGCATTTTTGTTTTTTCTAGGGTGAGATTATACTGTATAGTACATGTTATAACATCTGATAATTTTTTACTCTTAACTATAGCGTGGACATCAGGGCAATGCCTGTTTATTTGTTTATTTATTTTAACTGTTTTGTGGTGTCTGTTTATTTACCCAATCCTGTTTTGATGGTCATCTCTTGGACTAGATCCAACTTTTTCATAGTAGAAGAAAAGGATTAGTAATCTTGGTGCGGAGTTCCTTTTTCTGAGTACATTTACTTTTGAGAGGAATTGAGTACAAATGAGTTAGAAGTACAAATTGTATGGCCTGTAGAATGCCTTTGAATAATAAGTGCAGATCACAGCTGGGGTGTTTTGGAGTTCGGTGGCTTTTGGGATTTTTTTTTTTTTTTTTTTGAGACAGGGTCTCACTATGTAGTTCAGGGTGGCTTTGAACTCACTGTGTAGTCTAGGTTGGCCTTGAACTCTTAGCGATCCTCCTTCCTCAGCCTCTTGACTGCTGGGATTACAGATATGAGCCACCACACCTGGCTTCTAGGGGGAGATTTATGCAGTGTTCTTACACCAGATGTGATTGGACTGAATCTGAGTTTCACAGCAAATTAATAGTGCAGACAAATAGTTCAGCTTTTCTCCTGTGGATTCCTGGCGTGAGTAGGTACAGTGGGGAAAGAAGGAAGAGACTGAGACCAGTTAGGTCTCTGGGGTGATGGTGGGAGGTGTGAAGGGTGGCTAGATTTTCCTGATGGAACCTGGTGCAGTCTCTGGAGGACAGATCCTCCTTCCAGCACCAGGATGGTGACTTGGGGCAGGAGTCTGCAGAAACTTGAAGAAGGTATGGGATAGAGTGGGAAGAACTCTCAGGATGTGGGAGATTGGAGTCTGAATGGCTCGGTGGGCCTGCACTTCCCCTCCCTAGGTCCTTAGGTTTCTTGGGCTCTGAGATGTGGGAAAGTTTGGAGTTGCTTGTCTTGCTTCTCTGTGTGATGGGGCACAGGAGGCCTTACCTCCAGGAGCTTGTAGCCCAGTCTCTCAGGCCACTAATCTCAGCTCATTCCTTCCCACCACCGTGCGAGGGTGTCATCTGATGTCTTGAGATAGTGAGGGACGCATGATGGCAGCAGTCATCTCTTTGCAGCAGCGCTTCTGCCTGGGCTGGGGCAAAATCCCTGCCGTGACAGCGTCTTTTCCTCAGCCACATTTGCTTGCCCTTTGGCTGGTGGAACTACTGTTGATTTGTGATGTGCCGAGCGCTTCACACGTGAAAGTGCTCTTGGGATAACCCTTTGAAAATTGGTTTTTTCCTTCAGGTTGATTCCAAAGATAGTTCTAGTAACTCCATGAACTCTGAGTTTGCTGCTGAAGCTGAGGGTCAGAATGATGCAATGGAGGAGCCAGACAAGGTCCAGAAAAGGAGAAGGGACCGGCTCCGAGCCCAGGGCTCCACCGTCATCTACTTGAAGGCCATCCAGGGCATCCTGGGGAAGTCGATGCCCAGAAGGAAGGGAGAGGCCACTGTAGGGAGGGGACAGCCGCGTCTAGGAGAACATCTACCCTGTGGAGAAGGGCTGGCCGGGAGCGTCCCCACCGTCACCATCGCTGCTCCCCAGAAGGAGAAACAGCCATCCCCACAAGTCAGGGCGGAGGAGGAAAGGCCTGTGCCGGACAATGGCAGCTTCCGTGGCAGGAGAGTGGTTATAGGCCCTCTGGAGAAGCCCTGCGATGAGCCGTGTGGGGGCCGGAGGACAGTCATTGACAAACCCCCTCCACCCCTGGAATTTGTGGATGACACTGACTCTCATCTGGAAATCCAGAAAGTAAGTGACGTACACATCAAGCATCTGGGTTGTTAGTTCCCTTGATTAAATGTACTTGGTCTTTCTCATTTGATCCTACATTGTGATAGCACCATCACCATCACCACCACCACCATCATCATCATTTATTATTAGCTGAGGATGAACCTGGAGGCGCATCAGCTGAGCTGCTCACCTCGCCCCTGAATGTTACTAATGTGAGGGGTTTTTTGGAAGAAAATCTGTCTGTGACTTTATTTTACACCCAACCTACACATTTATTTTGCACACAACCTTCATATCAGGTTCGGCTTTATTGAAATCCTAAGTTGGAAGTCATTTTGGGGAGGGGGGTTCTGAAAGAATTGTTCTTTGTCTTTTTACTTCCAGTTTTGTTGAAACGTCTGAAGCTATTCTGGTTTCAGATCCTTAGTATAGGATTGTTCTGTTTTTTTCTCCCTGTAATTTTATAGAATTTTTTCTTTTTGAAATCTTTTCTTTTCTTTCTTTTTTTTTTTTTTTTAGGCAGGGTTTCCCTATGTAGTTCAGGCCAGCCTTGAACTCACTGTGTAGCCCAGGCTGGCCTCAAACTCATAGGACTCCTCCTCCCTCAAGCTTCCCAAGTGCTGTGTTCACAGGCAGTGTGCCACTGTGCCCAGCTGTGTTTTGTTTTTTGTGACAGGGTCTTACTATGTAGTTCAGGCTGGTTTTGAGTTCACTAGGTAACGCAGGCTGGCCTCAAACTCGAGGTGATCCTCCTGCCTCAGCCTCCTGAGTGCTGTGATTATAGGCATGTGCCACCCTGCCTGGCTCCTTGATCATTTTTGATCCCTTCACCCTTTTTTCCTTCTCACCTCTCTCTGGTCCCCTTTCCTATCTCTAAGAGTCTAACTTTTTAGTTTCCTGTTGTCTCTATTTTATTCATTCATTTTTTTTTATTAATACATGTTCGCAGTAAGATTGTATTTATCATGGGAAGTTTGTGCATGTATATAACATCTCTTAATTTCTTTTGTCCCCTTCCCTCCCTGCTCCCTCCTGCTGTTTTTCCCTCCCCATTTACAAAAGCTCTGTTTCCGTTTTTTTCTTTTCAACTCATTTGTTCTAAATCCCTTTCCCCTTCTTTCCCTCCTCCTTCCTCCGCGTCTTGTTCCCCTTTTCCATTTGAAAAAGATCTCCTACTTCCTGATGTTTCTTATTTTGGTCCTTATTTACACTTTGGGTTTCTCATATAAGGAAAACAATGTGATCTTTAAACTTCATTTATTTGTTTACATGTTAGGTTTCTCATATAAGGGAAAATGTGGTGTTTAACTTCCTGAGTCTGGCTTATTTTGCTTACCTGATGGTCTCCAGGTCCATCCATTGTCCTGCAGATGACATGGTTTCGTCCTCTGTGGCTAAGACCAACTGTGTGTGCAGACCACATTTTCTTCACCCTTCACCTGTTGATAGGCGTCTAGGCTGTTTTTCAGCCTTAATTGTTTGGGTGGCACTGCTCTAAACACGGGTGTGTGCAGATTGCTGTAGTATGATGTCTTCAGTTCTTTTGAGAATATACCCAGGAGAAGTATTGGTAGGTCAAATGAAATTTCTCTTTTTAATTTTTTAATATCTTGAAGACTTTCATACTGATTTCAGTCTTACATTTCTTTTTTTTTTTTTTTTTGGAGGGGTGCTGGGGATTGAACTCAAGGCCTTGAGCTTTGCTAGGCAAGCACTCTACCACTGAGTCAAATCCTCAGCCACCCCCCTGCCCCGTCTTATATTTCTAACATAGGAGGGTTTGCTTTTCCTCTGCATCCTTGCCAGCATTCAATATTTTTTATTTGTTTGCTTATTTTTCAGTACTGGGAATTGAGCTACAACTGAAGGCTTTTTATTTTTTGAGACAGGGTTTTTCTAAGTCATCAAATGGCTCAGATTTGTGTTCCTTCTGCCTCAGCCTCCAGAGTGCTGGGATTACAGGCATGTGCCATGACACCTGGGACAGAAGCTTTTTAATTTTGTGTGTAATTCCATTTGCTGATCTTGATTTCGTTTCCTGTGCTATTGGAGTTCTATTCAGGAAGTCATCTTCCTATGCTTGTGGCTTCAAGTGTTTCCACTATGTTGTCTTCCAGCAATTTCAAAGTTTTTGTTTCCTTTGGTACAGGGTCTTATATATAGTTCATGCTGACCTTGAACTTACTGTGTAGCACAGGCTTATCTCCAACTCACAGCAGCCCTCCTGCCTTAGCTTCCTGAGTACCGGGATCACAGACGTGTGTCACCATGCCTGGCAAAGTTTCTATTTT
Source organism: Hystrix cristata (assembly GCA_004026905.1). Lineage (NCBI taxonomy): Eukaryota > Metazoa > Chordata > Mammalia > Rodentia > Hystricidae > Hystrix > Hystrix cristata. Next base: position 20,125 of record PVJO010013096.1, read on the forward strand.
TATATTTAAATCCTGGACCCATTTTGATTTGATTTTGGTACAGGATAAATAAGAGATAGGGGTCTAGTTTCAGTCTTCTACAAGTGGCTATCCAATTTTCCCAGCACCATTTGTTAAAGAGGTTATCTTTCCTCCAACATGCATTTTAGGCCCCTTTGTCAAAAATCAGACCGCTGTAGGTACGTGGGTTTTTTTCTGTCTTCCTTTCTAGTCCTCTGGTCTAAGTGTCTGTTTTTGCACCAGTACCATGTTTTTGTTACTCTAGCATAACTTGAAATCTAATTGTGATGCCTCCAGTTTTGCTTTTTGAGGTCAGGATTGCTTTGGCTGTTCTGGATCTTTTCTGATTCCTTACGAATTTTTAGAATTTTTTTGTCCCAGTTCAGAGCTGGGGATTTAGCTCAGTGGTTAGAGTCCTCGCAAGCGCAAGGCCCTGAGTTCGATCCCCAGCACCAAAAAAAAGAATTTTTTTCCCAGTTCTATGTAGAATCATTGGAATTTTGAAGGAGCTTGCTTTGAATCTATAGATCACTTTCAGTAATGTGGCCATTTTGGTATTAATTCTGCCCACCCAAGGGATGTCTTGCTATTTTCTAATATCCTCTTGATTTTCTTCAGAGTTACGTCATTTTCATTATAGAGATCTTTTACCTCCTTAGTTAGGTTGATTCCTAGGTGTTTGATTTTTTTTTTTTTTTTTGAAGCTATTGTGAATGGAATTGTTTTCCTGACTTGTTATACAGGAATGCTATTGATTTTTCTGTGTTGGTTTTGTATCTTGTAGAAACTGATTTGATCTCAGAGAGCTGAGGTTTCCTGTGATATCGTTTTCCATTATGTTGACCATGTTGAATCTAGAAAAACCCATGTGCTTTAGTTGTAAGGAAATTTCTTGAATCATTTTGCTGATGCTGTCTTTCTATATTTTTCTTTTTCTCTTTCTCCGTATTACATTATTTGGATGTTGAATTCCCAAGAGCAGTCCTCTAATTTTATTGCCTTTCTCTCTTATATTCTATCCAATTTCTTTGTTTTGTAGATTTTCTCATCTTTATCTTTCAACTCTGCTGTTTTAGTAGTTTTTCTGTCTGTTTATATTATCTAAAAGCTCTCTTGTTTTCTATTTGATTGAGAGCTGGGAGGATTAAAAAGCTATTTGGAAGCTCTGAGTGTGTAGATATTGAACCTCATGTAAGTTAGTCTGGGTGATGCACTTGTTGGCAAGCTACTCACTCCTCCTGCTCTTCACGGTGCTGTTCTTAGGCCTTTACTCTAGAGCTGGTCTGGTTCCCCAGAGAAGTGTTATCTAGCCTCTTGCTCAGCCCCAGAAGTATCTGGGATCTAGGTGGGGCAAGGGGCAGGGGTCTCAGCATTCATACTGAGCTCTTTGTGCCCTGGCAGGATTCAGACTTGTGATTCTCCTGCCTCAGCCTCCTGAGCGCTGGGATTACAAACGTATGCCACCCCACTCAGTTGATTTTGCTCTTTAAGGATTTTTTTATGTGTGTTGCTTTGTTTCCTTAGGATTGCTTTGTTTGTTTGTTTCTTTTTATTTGTGCTTTCCTTGCAAGTGATTAAGATGAGTATGTATAATACCTGTTTTTTGGTTACTTTTAATAAGTTTAATTCCTAAGAACACTTTTTTTGGAGACTAGCTCTCATTAAATCACTAGACTGGGCTTGAATTTGCAGTCCAGGAGGATTGCTTCAACTTTCCAGAGTGCTGGGATTATAGGTCTGTGCCATTGTATCTGGATTGTTTTGGTTTTTCACGCAGTCCTTTTTATCAAACTTCCAGTTTTGAGGTTACAGTACCTCTTTTATCTCTTTCAGAGTATTGATTAAATTTGTTTTGAAGCTTTTTTTCCTCCCTCCCTCCCTTCCTTCCTTTCCTGGGACTCCCCCCCACCCCCTTTTCTTTCGAGACAGGGTTTCACAATGTCCCTCAGGCTGGCCTTGAACTCCAATCTCCTGACTGCTAGAATTATAGGCATGTACCACCGTGTCAGCTCCTTTATATTTTTTTATGTTGAGATGGGGATCTCACTAAATTGCCCAGGCTGCTCTTGAATTTGTTGTCTTTCTGTTTCAGCCTCCCAGATAGCTGGGATTACAGGATGCTGTGCCCAACCTATTTTGAAATTTTCTGATTTCTCTACAGCTGTGCTTCTTCTCTTTCCCAACTGTTTTGGTTTGTCTTTCCTGGTAGAGCTTTCTTTGTTCGCTGTCTTAGCTACCTATACATATTTGAAGATGAAGCACTGAAATACCAATGAAAGGTCTGTGTGCTTGGTGGGCTGGTCAGTTGGTGGCTTTGGCAGAGGCTGATGAGTGAGGTGGTTTCCTCCAGCAGGCTCTGCATCTTGACCCCTGGGAGAAACTTCGCACTGAGCAGGCCCACACTTGGCTGCTGGAGTTGGGGAATCAGGCCAGGGAGGTACCTGGGTTTCGCAGTCCGTGAGGTGTCTGTTGCCCCCGACTCTTCCCCCTTCCTTGGCTCGTCTTTCCCAAGCATGAACCCTCATCTTGCTGGATGGGCAGACCCGTTGCATGGGAGGGAGCAGTTACCCATTCACCTTAATCTTGAGAGCCTCTGAGACCTTCAGTTCCTTTGCTTTCCTGGGGTCTTGTATTCTACTTCTGTTTCTTTCTCATTGCAGCCTTAGAGTTTGGCCACTCTGGTCTGCTAAGCAAATAATCACTCATCTGTCTGCCTTCTCCAGAGGTGGGGGTGGGGTCCTGGGGATTCATCTGGCTGCTTTCTAGCATCCAGTTTTTAGTTCACTTTGCTGTTCATTCTTTGTGCTTTCTTCTTGCTAGGCATGCACTCTACCACATTTTTTCTGTAATGTAAATCTTTTAGTTTTGTGGGCTATGCAGCTCTTTTGCAGGTATTCAGCTTTGTATGAAAGCAGCAACAGCAGCCATTGACAATATGTAAATGAATGGAACTGACTGTTCTAATAAAACTTTATTTATAACGATGGGCAGTGCCTTAAATTTTACTACATGGACTTGAAGCTAAAGCGATCTTGAATATAGGTAGTCTCTCGTTTTCCCTCCCCAAAAATCCAAAAACCTTTTCAAGGATTTAGATGACATAATCACAAATTTGTTTATGGTATGTTTCTGGTTACAGGTGCATTTTTGAAATTCTTTCAGCCATTCTGCCATTTTCTACCTTCACATTTCATTGAAAAGCTTTATCAACTGTTTCACATATCTTGTGACCTTGTTGTCACTAGAGTTACTTTTGCATTGCTCTAATGTGACTTCCTGAAATTTTCCTGAATGAGAGTCTGACTTGGGAAGTCTTGGATAAGAAGTAGGCATTTTTTTAAAACAAACACTATACCCCTGAGTTATAGGGAAGAGTAAGAGTTTGGAGTAAGGTCGGAAGATACTATCTGTCCTTTCATCTGAAGCAGAATAAATTTAATTTCTTTCTTTCTTTCTTTTTTTATTTTTTGTACTTTTTGAGGCAGGTTTTCACTGTATTTTTTTATTTTCGAGGCAGGTTCTCGCTGGTCAGGCTGGCCTTGAACTTACTGAATTGCCTACCCTGCACTCAAATTTGGAATCCCCCTGCTTCACAAGTAGCTGGGTTTATCAGTGTGTGTCATTGCATCCGTTGTGCCTCCCTTTTTTAAAAAAACAATGAAGCTGGGCATGGTGGCTCATCCCTGTAATCCCAGCATTTGGGAGACTGAGGCAGGAGGATTGCCATGAGTTTAAGGCCGGCCTATGCTATACAATGAGTTCAAGGCTAGCCTGAATTAGGTAGTGAGACTCTGTAAAACAAAAAACAAAAAAGCAATGAGTTTAGGGAACCTCAGTAAGCATCCAAAATGAGCCTGGCAGAGGTCTGATTTGGTCAGCTTTCTCATTGCTGGGACAAAATATCTGATATGCATAATTTAAAAGAGGTTTATTTTAAATCCATGGTCAATTGGCTCCAAGGCAAAAATGTCGTGGAAGAGCATGGTGAGGAGGAGCTGCTTGCTTGGTGGAGGTGCAGAAGTAGAGCGCAGGGCAGAGCATCAGGCAGTGGAGATGCACCCTCCAGAGGTGTGTCCCTAGAAACAGCCTCTAAGAGCACAGTGCATGATGTTCTGGTTAGCATAGCGCCCCCAGGAGTCTCTTGCTAGTCCAGTTGGCAGTTAGGACAGGGTATAACCCTCATTTTGTGCACAAGGCACGTTATCACAGGTATACAATACCCTCATTTATTAACTATAATCTGATTGATGAATTATTGATTCTAATTTTATGAGTTTTATTAAACAATGAGTACTTAAAGGGAAAAAATTTTAAAAGTACCAAATTTTTTATATATATATATTTTGGGGAGGTTGCTGGGAATCAAACTCAGGACCTTGCACTTCGTGGCTAGTGTTCTACCACTTGAGCTACATCTCCGATCGCAATATTTTTATTAAAAAATTTATAAATTTTAATATATTCATTTTATATGAATTTTTAATATTTATATTTATTGTGCTTATTAAAAAGGATCAACAATTTCAACATCAACTGTTTTTTGGTGTACAAAGTCTAAGAAATTACCAGAGAAATAAATTCCTATATGAACTACAATGAAAATAGCAGTAGAACTCTACAGCAAAAATAATCTTTACTTCAGTTATTGCACCTAAGGCCACCTTTACATATGACAACAGCACATTCCACACACACGTGTTGCTTACCCTGATGGCTTGTGTGTTTTGCTTGCCTTTTAGTAGGACAGAGCTGACATCTCGCTGATCCTGCTGTTTTGTCAGGAGATTGTTATTATACAATGTGTAGTGAACAGGACCATAAAATATCAGCTAAATAAAGTACTAAATTTTTTATACATATGCACATTTAGGACAACCACTTTCACATCAGCTGTGTACTTGCTTACAAAACCTAAAAGGTAACATCAGAAATGAATTCCTGTGTGAAGCACAATGTAAATACAAATAAAAGTCTACCACAGAAATAATCTTCAGCTCTCACCCCCGAGGCAGTCTTCACGCAAGAACTGCACATGCCATGTGCATGCCTCACTTACGCTAACAGCACGTATGTTTGTTTTCCTGTCCTTTTCTGTAGGGCTCACTTGATACCTTTTTGTTTCTCCTGTTGTCTTCGTGAGTCTTTCTGAGGCTGGGCCTGCCTCTTCACCTGTCAGCTCACAGTGTGCTCCACAATTGTTTTGTGTAGTTTTCTCGTGCACTTGTTATTTCCTTTGTAGACTATCAAACTATCCCACACATGTTTAGAATCGAGTAAAACACAACCACTGGCCAGTGCTTTGTGTTTCAAGCAGTATCTAGTTCCTGCATAATCATCAACAGCATCTGTCCCACCTTTGGTTTTGTGGTAGACAGTTACCATCTCAGGCTTTGTTGTTGTGGAGGTTCCCTGTCAGTGTTTCCTGTTGACCTCACCAGTATTAGTTTGTTTTTCTTTACCGTATACAAGGCCAGTGTCATATCTTTCTGAAGTCCAAAGATCGTACTGTATAATTCGCTGTTTTGCAGTTGCAAACATTTCAAGTCTCAGCTCTTGTTCTTTCGTACAGTCCCTACGTTGGTCAACTTGTGCTGTGTTAGCACATGTGACATCAATTGGAAACTAGTAAACCAGCTGTTAAATGTCACATTCCAATTAACTTGGGAGATGTGAACAAGTCTGTTCACAACATCTTTCGTTTTATTACTATAGGAATAAAGGTCCAGTGGCTGAGCTCCAGGATAAACTTCTAAATTGAAAGCATAATGTATTCACATCTACAAGGGCATAGATTTTTTTTGGCCATGTTTTGAAGGGGTTTTTTTGGCATATACAGCCTAAAGCTAGAGCAGCCACAAAATGCTGCTAAGTGTTCATCAGCAGTCTTGTATTCAGATGGTGTGTGAATTTCTTGACAGTTACCCACAAATGGTTCAAATAATGAGCAGATAACAGCCAGATTATCAGTTCCTTTCCTTTCTTGGTGGGTGCTTTAGACATCAGACCTCAGGCTATTTTGAAGGAAACCAAATATCAGTGTTTGTTATTCTACAAATTTGAAGCTCACATGGAAAGTGAGTCTTTTACATTCCTGTGCTTTTGTTTGTTTGTTTGTTTTTTTGTTTTGGTGCCAGGGATCAAACTCAGAGAGCCTTGTGCTTGCAAGGCAAGCACTCTAACCACTAAGCTAAATCCCCAGCCGCCATTCCTGTGATTTTTAGCAAGATAAAGCGGAGCTAAAAGAACCCCAAACCTATGAATGCTTTCCCTTTGGCTTGTGAAGTGTCATAATAAACACATTTTTGAGTATGGCTGTTGGTGCATACAGAAACGTTTACTTGTATTTCATTGATTGTGTATTTCACAGCATCTTGTGGCATTTCATCTGTTACAAACAATTTCCAGCGTTGAATGGCAGTGCTGGCATTCCGTCCAATAGATTTCACCCCTGCCAAGATCCTCACCATATGTTCTGACTTACCTCTAACATTGCATTGCTACATTTGTTCGTATTGATACAGGGGGAAAAAATACAACTCCCAACCTGCTAGATGTCAGTTATGTGTGTTCCCCAAAGTCAAAGAATGAATTCTAAGGAACAAAAGAGGTTAAGAGTAGGAAATTTATTGAGAGAGAGAAAGGAATTCCTGAGAGACAGGAGGGGACCCGAGTGGGTTGCCAGTGAGCCCACTTTTCAGGGGAAGTTTTATAGAGCAAAATCACGAGGCGGGTACAGTGTGTGCCAAAATGATGATTAACCATTAATATTACAAGTATAGTTGGTTAGGTAATATTGATCCAATGGGGAAGAAGGTCCCGTAATGGGGTGGATTTGGAGGTCTTGATTGCCTACCTGGTTGACCTAGACTTCATCAGATCGGATGAGTGTTTATCTTCAGTTCATTGTTTATCCCTGGCCAGGGGTGTAGCTCTGGTCATTCCCTCTTTATCTTGAGGCCTGACCTTCAATGGATGGGCTTCCAGCCATAGTTGTGGTTATGTTCTTGTATATTGACTCCATTGGAGGGCCCAGCCCTGTCTGACTGCCTATAATGTTCCTACCTAATTTAGCTATCTATAATAGTGTGACAATTTTCTACCATTTTGACTAGTCATATATATATAAACACTGCTGTTTTCTTCATCATCTGAATCAGCAGGTCATTCCCTTTGTCTTTTATCAGTTGATTCTTGCTCCATTTCACAGTTAAAGGAACTTTGGTTTACATGGCCCATGTCAAATCCTAAATAGAGCTCATGTACACACCTTGCCTTCATCTGGCAAGTGGGCGAATGCAGAGATGGGTTCCTGCTTTCCCCATGCCCAGCTACTATGAGCCAGACCCACATCCCATTATGGTACAGGACATGTGTGCATAACCGATGAATAGTGTGAGTATATTTTATCCACTATAATGTTTTAGGTAAACATATCCAAAACCTGTTGCATGGAGCGCAGTGTGGATATAAATCTCGGTTTTTTCACTTTTGCACAGATGCACACAACTTGTTGTTGTCTTACCAAGTGGGTAAACAAAAAGATGGCTTCTTAAGAAAACAAACAAACAAACAAAAAGATTGCTTCTTGTATCCCCCAGGCACACTACTGAGACTCAGCGGACTGCTGTTTGCTAAAATACAGATTTCCAGTAGAAAACTATATGATGGCTTTTTTACACCCACTGTCATGTCCTGAGGGATATGTAGCACACAGTTTTTTTTAAAGAGTATACTGTTTAGTGCCAGAGACTCTGTAAGAATCTGGGTATGAAGTGAGGCCTTCTTTTCTGCGGAATACTTTTTTGGGGACAGATACTTTACCTGTATTTATTTGGGCATTTTTGGTTATTCTAATCAGATAAACTTTTGTTGAAAAAAATAAGAATGTAGTTTTTTTGTTTTCTGATTGTTTTGCTTTTTTTTGGCAGTACTTGGGATTGAACCCAGGGACTTTGGACTGAACAACATCCTTAGCCCTTTTATTTTTCTTCAACTCAGTTGCACAGGTTTGAGGTAGGAGAGAGGTGTGGCTGAAGCTAGCTGGGAAAGTAGGTGTGACCTGTTAATTACAAAATCCCAAACAGATGGAGAGTGGCCTGGACCTGACGGGAGCCTGAGGGCATGAAATTCTAACACCGCCTCTCTGGATCCAAATGTAAAATTTTCTGTGGAAGTAGAAGTTCTCATGGGTTTTCTTGAGATTTGGAGAGCATAAAGAGCCCCATTAGGGGTAGATGGGGATATATCTTTTCATGATAGCCCCCTTTCTTTTTATTTTCTTTTTTTAGTTTTCCTTTGTTTGGCCCGAACTTGCTCTGCACAGCCAGTGTCTCCCAATCTCCATTTTGACTTTTTAAATAAACTTTGTCATCACTTTTGGGTCATTTTGTTCAGTTCTTTGTTTAAGGCGGAAAGGAATCTTAACTCCAGAAGAAGGGGTGAGCAATCCAGAACCTTAATCAGGTAACATTAATTTGGAATATCATTACCTGATAACAGGTTCGGCTGGAATTTGGGATCCTCCTGCCTCAGCCTTCCAGAATGCTATGATTGCAGGCGTGCACCTCCATGCTTGCCTTATATAGATCTTTTAAATTATTTATTATTTTTTATTTTTGTACCAAGAACATGTATTGGTACATTGTATACATAATGATCACACTCATCATGGTTATTTTGTACCTGTACTTGATGTATTTTGGTTCCCCCACCCTTCTCCACCCCTCCCTTCTGCTCCCCCGCCCTTCCCTATTTATAGCAGTTTTATTTACATTTTTCCATTTTTTTCCCTTTCCCCTTTCTTTCCTTTTTCCCTTCCTTCTTCCTTATATAAATCTTAATGTAGAAATGTGAAAAGCTGGATTGCAAAGATTTTATGTGCTACGTGTATGAGAAGCACTTTAACTTTCAGCTGTACAGGTACAAAAGGAGAGTGATGATTCCAGTATGTCTCATTGGAAAATTCAGCAGGAAGAAGCAAAACTTGTCCTGCTCAGGCAAGACTAGTTTTTTTCTGTCGGAATTGAATATATTCAAAGTAAATACAGTGGTGTAATGAATCCCCAAGTACTTACTTTATAGCTTCAAAAGTTAATCCCAGGAAGGCTGAGGCAGGAGGATTGCAAATTCAAGGCCAGCTCAGGGAGTTTGATAATTCCCTGTCTCAGAAACTAGAAAGAGGTAGGAATGGTAGGGATGTAAGGCCTATGGGTTTGATCTCCAGGACGAGGGAAAAAATCAGTAGCATGAAGCAGTATAGAGCAGGAAAGCTTAAAATGGGAAATTTAAAATTCATTTAACTTTCTGTTGTCATAGCTGGATGTGGTGGCACACATCTGTAATCCTGGCAGTCTGGGAGGCTGAGGCTGGAGACTCTCAAATTTGGGCATTTTAGCAATTTAGTAAGACATAGTCTCAAAATAAAAAAGGGCTAGGGATATAACTCAGTGTGAAGGATTTGGGTTCAATCCCCAGTACTGTAAAAAAAAAATTTTTTTGTCAATGTTTGTTTCTTTTTGTAGCGTATATGGAGGTATGAAGAATTAGTAAAGACAACAGAAATCGTGTTTTGTTTCATTTTAAGGAGGTAATCAATTTGATTGTAATGAGATTTCTTTTTCTTTCTTTCTTTTTTTGGGGGGTCCTGGGGATCCAACTCAGGGCCTTGTGCTTGCTAAGCCGGAGCTCTTACCACTGAGCTAAGTCTCTAACCACTGTAATGGTATTTCATAGTGAATTTTTTGTTTTATTGTGTGGATTATATTTGCTTATAGAAATATTAAGAAAATAACTTTACAAAGCCTCTTGCTCAAGCTATTTGGCACTAGTAGATGTAGCTGACTTCATTAGCAAGAAATCATGGACTGAAGTAAAGTTTATTTTAGTCTAAGTTGCTACCTGTGTGCTTCCTGTATTTCTCAGACCTTGTCTGCATCACAGTTAGGTGGAGAATTAGACAGATTTCTTGGCCTCACTCTGGGCCTGTTGAGTCACAATATCTTAGGTGGAGTGGGTTTTAAAATCTGTTTTTAAAATGCCCCCCACTTGGTGATGATGTGAACCAATCATCATTTATTGTATAAATTCAGTGAATATTTGTGAGCAATTACTGTTTGCCAGGCCCCGTCCAGAAGATCTCAGTGAAAAGAACAAAAGACCCTGACCTTGTGATGCTTACATTGTTTCAGTGCTAAATCGATTTGATGCAAGATGTCGTTGTTCCTACTACTATCGTCAGTTAGTGGCTTGGAAGTTTGTTTTGCGGCTCAGGAGTTGAGAACGTGTAGCCCAGGCAGATCCTATTTGGGAGTCTCCTGTGGCTTAAGGGCTGGTGATCTGGCTACACTGCACTGGTTGGGACTGGCAGCTGGGCTAGCTGCCAGCTCAGCATGTAGTGGCCACCCACTTCTCCTTGCTGGTGACCTCTGCAGCCTCCTGTCTTAGGGCAGCCTGACTCCGAGGTGTAGCTTAGCTGCTCTTGGAGTAAGCCAGCTGAGGGTACAGGCAGAAGGCCACGAGGCCTACCCCTGGAGGTGCCCACAGCTTTCCTTTTGCATTCTGTGGGTGGAAGGTGAGGCGTAGTAACATGGATTCAAGGGGCAAGCCACAGACCCCTGTCAGTGGGGAGTAGGCTCAGATGCATGTTTTACATTGATGACAGCGGTTGTGGTTTTGCATTTGGGTGTTTTGGAAACATTGTTAGGCATCATTGCTTTTCCTCAGAGCCTCAGTGTAGTGTACTCTGCAGAGCAGTTTTTCTGCAGAGGGACCCCTAAGACAGGGAATGGAGGTATAGCATCCCCTCAGGGGCAGAGTACAGTGATCACAGGTGCATTCCCCAAACCTGATAGGACTGTTCATGTTGCAGCCTCCGCTGTAATCTGGCAGATTTCACTTCTGGAATCTGGAGATTGTAAGGCAAGCAGGTGGAAGGTGAGCTAAGGTGCCCTTGCACAGAAAATGAGCCGGGCTTTATGTGTGCCGATGCCTTTGCTACTAACACAGTATCATTTGGCCCACAGTTCTGGTCCAAGGTCAAGGGACTGCACCTGGTGGTGGCCTTCTTGCTGTCAGAGACCGAGAGGGGGAGCAGGACATGCTGTGGCAAGAGGCAGCGAGCTTATTTCTGTGTCTTATCATCTGGTCTCTCTCCGTCTTCCTATAAAGCCACCAGGATTCAGTCCTGGGGCTCCATCCTCATGACTTTATCTAACCTAACCATCTCTCAAAGGCCCTACCTCCAAACACTGCAGTTGGATTAAGTTTCCACCCTCTCAGCTCCTCACGGTGGGATAGGATGAACTCCAGAAGGACAGACCTTCCTCACACCACAGCACTGAAACCGAGGGTTGTTTGTACAAGAGAAGACTAATACGTTGTCATTTCCTTTCTGCAGCATAAAGACAGGGAGGTGGTGCTGGAGCACCCCTCTTCAGGAAGTGACTGGTCTGACGTGGATGAGGTCTCCACAGTCAGATTCTCTCAGGAGGAGCCTGTCTCACTGAAGTACTCAGCAGTTCCAGAACCTTCTTCCTTCCCCACTGACTATGTCATGTACCCTCCTCATTTGTATAGTAGTCCTTGGTGTGACTATGCTAGCTACTGGACTAGCAGCCCCAAGACTTCAGGCTACCCCTCTGTGTGCAGCAGCAGCCATGACACAGTGCAGGCTGGGAAAAGCAGCCACAACTTCCTGTGTGACTATTCCCCCAGCCCCACAGTGGGCTCCCAGAGCACCTGCAGAGACCTGAAGGCCGCAGATGAAGGAAGATCGCAGAATTCTCGCTCATTTCATTTCTCCAAAAGCTCCGGAGGAGAAGAGGTGAAAGAGAAAAGAACCTTCCGAGAGGAGACGCCCCCTCGTCCTGGTGGAGGACACACATCCAGCTTCCTGCCAAGGAGCCACCGGGAGCCAAGCCTGGAGGAGGGCTTCATTGATACGCACTGTCACTTGGACATGCTATATTCCAAGCTGTCTTTCAAAGGGACTTTCACAAAGTTCAGGAAAATGTATAGCAGCTCCTTCCCAAAGGAGTTTCAGGGCTGCATCTCAGACTTCTGTGACCCTCGGACACTGACAGATTGCCTGTGGGAGGAGCTATTGAAAGAGGATCAGGTTTGGGGGGCCTTTGGCTGTCACCCTCATTTCGCACGTTACTATAGTGAGAGTCAAGAAAGAAATCTTTTGCAAGCCTTAAGGCACCCCAAGGCTGTGGCATTTGGGGAAATGGGCCTGGATTACTCTTACAAGTGCACCACGCCTGTCCCAGAACAGCACAAGGTAACAAGGCTTGCTTTTAGCCTGCTTTAGTTACACTTTTTCCTTTAGTTGTTGAAACCTAATAGTAAGATTTTCTCTACTTTTGGAACAAAAGAATTTAGAAGTCATCAAAATCTCCTGGCTGGGGATTTAGCTCAAGTGGTAGAGTGCTTGCCTAGCAAATACAAGGCCCTGAGTTTGATCCCTAGCACTCCCCACCAAAAAAATTTTTTTCCTTGGTCCTGTCCAGATTCTCTGGATGTCATTTGTCAAGTGCTTTACAAGCCACAAGCTATTTCTTACCTTTCAGTGTTTAATCCCCTGGGGTCTTGGGGACAAACAAGACTTGTTCCTCTTGATCTCCACTCCCAGCCGTGTCAGCATTCTTACTTAAGAGGGGGAAGAGGCATTTGGTGACATGGCTAGTATCAGGGTCAAGACATTTGCTTTCTTTCTTTCTTGGAAAGCAACAAACTTTGGGTTTTGTTTTTGTTTATAAAGTTAAATTTGTCTACTGTGGGATATTTGAAAATTATAAAAATGTTGAAAGAAGATAATTCTCATTTAGCCAGAGCTAATGACTATTACTGTCTTAATATTTTTTCCTCCCAGTATTTTTTGAGTGTTCCAGGAGGGTAAGTGTTCTAGTAGCATTTCGGTGGGTTTCTGCCTGGGAATGAGTGGGACCAGGAGGGCCCTTTCCCTCATCCCTCCTTGGTGTCCCAGTGGCACTCAGAGGAGGGGGTATCACTTTCCGAGGGCAGCATGCAGGCTGCAGGATCTCTGTCGGTGTCCATGCCCACCAAGCCCCAGGCCCCCAGGAGCAGGAATGTGCGGCCCCGCCTTAGCAGAAATTGCTTGCCAGCTCACCCTCAGGTGTCGTCTCGGATCTGACTTGAGCTGGTAATTTATTCGCCAGACTCAATAGTAAAGTAACTAAATCTGAACATAGGAGAAAAATTGATTTCTAGGGAAGTGAGACAAGTATGTAATACCATTTTCCCAGCAGGATTTTGTGGTACAGGCCAGGAACAGTGTGGGAAGACGGACATTTCCGGCCAAGCTTCATGGGGGTGTTGTGGGTAGCTGTTTACTGAGTGCATATTTGGTATTTCACAGTACCTTTTCCTTTGCTGTGTTACGAGGGTCTCAGATTTGCAAATAGATGGGCATGCTGTCCAGCAAGCCGGACCTGAAGCAATACCGAGGTGATCAGTGCAGTCTTCAGCTATTTTTTGGCCTGGTGCAATGGGACTTAAACTAGAAAATAGTGAGTCACAGGAAATAAATTACTGGCTGAGGGGAGGGCAAAACACTGAGCCACATGTAAAGGAGAGAACAACTGGAAAAGCTTTCTGTTAACACTGGAGGAAGCCAGGCCTGGTGACACACACCTATAACCCCAGCACTCCGGAGGCTGAGGCAGGAGGATTGCCATGAGTTTGAGGTCATTCTGGGCCACACAGTGAGTTCTAGGCCAGTCTGAACTACATAGCGAGACCCTGTCTGAAACAAAACAAAACACTGGAGGGTGCTAGGCTGAACAGAGGAAGAGGTCCTTGACGTAAGTCTAAAGTGTGCGTCCCTAGCTTGTGTCGCATTTCCTAAAAGTCAAGTGATGAGTAGGCTCATGAGGGTGCTGCCACACTCTGTACCCTGTGAGGGGAGGAGAGCCTGTTGGGAGGTGCAGATCTGGCTTCTGAGAGAGCTGGGAGGCTGGGAGTGTGCCCAAGGCTCGAGCATGGAGGGGGCCCTGGGTTCAAACGCCAGCACCAATAAAAAGAAAAAGAAGCTTGGTATGTTTACCTAATATTTCTGGAAAGATTAGAAAACACAGGAAAAGAATACATACATTAGGGTTAAAATGGATGGGGATCCTGCTACCCAGAGTAAACCACTGTTAACTTTTTCCTTACCTACGTGTTCACAGAGTTAGCTGTTTACCTCCCGGGAATGAGAGCCTAGATATTTTGTGTGTAACTTGCATACGCCTTCCAGTATGATTATCAGAGTCCTTTGGTTCGAAAGCCAGGAGAAATGGAGTGTCCTTCTCCCATCTGGCTGGCTGAATCCTGGCTTCATCTGCCTCTGTTTCACTGGAATTAATTCCTGAGGCGGTAGGTGTGCAGGAAATGCCTGGGAGCTGGAGGAACTCTGGAGCCCCTGGACAGACAGGGTGGACAGACAAGGTGGCCCGGGACAGCGCGGCAGGTGGGTGGCAGCTCTGCTGTGTTGTTGCGCACCTGGGTTTCTAGGTGGAGACAAATGCATGGCTGCAGGACCCTTCATGCTAGTGAATTCTTTGGTTTTAACATTTTGAAATTTCGAAGTGTTTTACAAAACGTAATACATTTCATAGTATTGTTAATTGGAAGCTTGGAAGGGACAGTTGGTAGCTTGTCTTACCTGTCACTGAATCAAGGAAATGATGTTTTAGGAATGTGGCCTCGGGCATGCTGGGCATGTGCTCTTTCACTAAGCTGGGTGTATCCCTGCCCTATATGCTTTTTTTAAAAAAAAGAAACTAGGAAGTTGAAAATAGTGGTTTTGAATGTTTACTTATAAATATTTTCCTGTTCTGTTAACTATACTTTGAAAACTACACTTTTTATACAACTGTGTGATATTTCACCCTAAGGCTATAATAGTTTGCTTGGCTGTTGTTGTGTGTTTGTTCGTTGAGACAGGGTCTTGTAGTCCAGGTTGGCCTTCAACTCACTATGTAGCTGGGGCTGGCCTCAAACTCGCAGTGATCCTCCTGCCTCAACCTCTGAGTGCTGGTATTATAGGTGTGCACCAGCATTCTTGGTTCCTGGCTATTTTGAGGGATAGTTTTTTAGAGGCAACAAAATGAAAAGGTTGAATTAGGCCCTCTTGAAACCTGCCTGTGAAGGAAGGGGTCAGAGGAGGGGCAGGTGTTCACCTAAAGCTCCTGCCAAGCACGTCTGATCATCTTTCAGCTGAAAACACAGGCAAACACATGGCACATCAGATTTGGTGTCGACTGCAAAGGGTGGCTGGTGCCTGCAGTAGTTAGACTTGTAAATGTCATTCTGAAGTGGATGTCGCTTTACCACCAAAGGCACCTCAGCGTTTCATGCTGAGATGCCAGCGTGAATTATGTCCCACAATTGAAAAACTGCTCAGGAAAATACTGTTTTAGATGAGGTCATTTGCTCTTAATGAAGTAATACTTTTGTTCTGCGCTTGTTCAAAGAAAGAATAGGTAGCGCTGGGGATTTAGCTCAGTGGTTAGAGTGTTTGCCTTGCAAGCACATGGCCCTGAGTTCGATCCCCAGTACCAAAAAGAAAGAAAGAAAGAATAGGTTTTAGTCCTTCCCCACACCCCGTAGTACTGGGGATTGAACCTGGGCATACTCTCCCAACCCTTTTTAAAGTTTCTTTCTTATTTAATTTTGAGATAGAGTCTGGCTGAATTGTCCAGGTGGGACTCAAACTTGTGATCCTCCTGTGACTCTGCCTCCCTAAGTGCTGGGATTACAGAGTGTGCCACTGTGCCTTGCTTAGCTCTATTTTTTAAATTTATGTTATTAAAAATATGTGCATTTTACTAATGAAAATTTAAAAGTGGATAGAATTAAAGAGAACGAAATAGATCTGTGTCTGTTCATACTGACCTAGAGGGATATCCAGTTTGGATTCAGTAAAGAAAACAAGTTGTAGAAAGTAAGTATAGTGTCTGTTTTTCAACACATACTGAGTGTCTTTTGAGAGCCGGACATTGTGCTGGAGGGGTGTGTGAGGTATGACTCTTGCACGGAGAGAAAGGTCTGGAAGTCGGTTACCTCCTGGGAATTGAGGTGGGGTCGGGGCGAAGGACGAGAGCTCTGTGCTCTGTGGACAGCACTGTGAGGTGGCTCCTGTGAGGACTGCCTGCCTCCGGATCGCCTCCTGGCTGTGAGGCGCTGCCCGCGCTCCTGCGGAACCCTGTGCACACGACGGATGATCTGACAGCCCCAGTGCTTTGAGCACATGCTGCTCTCTGGAAAGTGCCTGGCGAACATTAGCTATCATGCTTGCATTGTGTAATTTTAAATTGTATAAAGAACTGGACATGGTGAGGTGCCTGTTGAGCTGGGTGTCCGGAGGTGACAGACTTCTAAAGTGTCCCTGACTGCTTGGTGTTGTGCCTTTGTCATCTCCCAGGTGTTTGAGAGGCAGCTGCAACTGGCTGTGTCTCTAAAGAAGCCCCTGGTCATCCATTGCCGAGAAGCTGACGAAGATCTGCTGGACATCATGAAAAAGTTTGTGCCCTGCGACTACAAGATCCATAGGTTAGGAGGCTGCGGCTCCCGCGGTGGATGAGGGACACTGCTCTGTCTGGGCTGGGAGGTGGCGACAGAGGCACTCACTGAGGCAAAAAGTGATAACTGATGTTTGGTCTTTCATTACTTTTCTCCTGTATTGAGACCTGGTGAGATCTGAACCCATGTAATGCTTTTTTGTAGTACTTTTTCTGAAGAATGGATTTGAACCGTATGAGATTTCCGGTAGTTGCCTGTTGTTTTGCTGTGGCACCGGCTTAAGCTGATAGCCCAGGTCACCAGAAGCAAGCCAGGGCTTTCAGTTCTCAGAGGTGAGGACTGGCTGTCCTTTCAGGTCCAGCGTTAGCACACAGAGAACATTCAGGGCATCTTAAAAAGACCACCCCCCCCTTTTTTTTAATTCGAAAGCTCTTTTTCTCTGGTGAGCGTGGAAGTATAGGATGTGTTTTTTCTAACAGCATCTAGGGCATCTAGGGTTCTAAAGTCCACTTTGGTGGAAGCCCAGGGCTGCCTTGTGTATGTGCGGGGCATTGGCTTAGTTCTGGGGATGCCTGGGTCAGAGGGGTCAGTTGGTAGCTTTCATGTACAGAGTGGGGGCTGACCAAGGTAGGAGTGGGTTGCTCAGGGAGCCAGAGCAGGTATTATGCAGCTTATTCTAGCTAGAAGGGCCTGAGTATTGATATCTGAGGTGACTAGTTAAAGGCTGAAAACACAGGGGAATGGAGGAGCTGCAGCCCTTGGATCTGCTGCTTTTAGGGGCCTAAGCAGAGACCAGAGCACACCGGAGATTAGGCGCAGGTACTCACTGCTCTGGCTTGGCCAGTCAGTTTCTGTCACTTCAGTGCCACAGTGGCAGACAGATGAGGGCGAAGCCAGTCAAGGTGGTGTGAGGTTTAGAGAAGGCCCTAAATTCCCAGGTGTAGTATATTGTACCAAGACCATGAGCACCTGTCACAGCTGTCACAGGAGGATGGAAAGCCGCTTCCTACCCATTCCCTATATTTTGGTGCCACTGGGGATAGAACCCAGGGCCTCACATGCCAGGTGGGCGCTGGGTGGGCGCTATACTGCTGAGCTACATCCTCGGTGTGTTAATTTTTTGTGTGTTTTTCTTTGGATTACTTAGGGGTGTGCCTATGTAATTACATAGGTGTAATTTTTACATGCACAGTTTTAACCTTAGAAGGGCCAGTTTTTTGGGGCGAGGGGGTTGCTGGGGATCAGACTCGACCTTGTGCTTACTAGGCAAGTACTCTACCACTGAGCTAAATCCCCAACCCCTGAAGGGCCAGTTCTTAATTCTGTTCTCTTTTCCTGTTATGTGCGACATGGCACCTGCATTGTTGGGTGTTCCTTGTGGTTGTTGCCAGGTGGTTGTACAGTGTTGTGTGACATGGGAGGGGCTTGCTGGGTGTCACTCCCTGTGGTTGCTTTGGGTCTGATTGTGTTTGGTACCAGCTTCTGTCTGTGCTGACTGTGGAGTCCCTCCCTTGGGTGCAGTTGCTTCATGTCTGTGACTCACTAAAGGGCATGAGGCCCAGAGGGACTAGGGGCAAACCCTGGCCTGGCACTCTCCTTGCAGGCACTGCTTCACCGGCAGCTACCCAGTCATCGAGCCTCTGCTGAAGTATTTTCCCAACATGTCTGTGGGCTTCACTGCAGTCCTGACATACTCTTCGGCGTGGGAGGCCCGGGATGCTCTGAAACAGATCCCACTGGAGAGAATCATCGTGGAGACTGATGCTCCTTACTTCCTCCCTCGCCAGGTAGGGGTGTCTTCCACCCACACTTAGGCACCAAGGAGAGAGAGTGGGGAGGTGGGTGGTCAGAGCCCCAGCGCCCCAGTGACTTCCAGGTCCCACCTTGGCTGTGCAGATGTGTCCTTGTGTTGCTCTGCAGAACCTAAAGTCTAGGGGGCAGAGAAGCTGAAGGGTAACCACTCTCTTCCAGGCAGTGCAAAGCCCTACCCTGTAGAGGGCAGTCCATGGAAGCGTGGGACCCTGCTCACCCAGAGCCCCCTGCTAGGACTCTCCCTGCACCTGCAGGTAAAGGGGTCTCTACAGGGCGGCCCCAAAGAGATCCTTGCTGGGGAAGGGCTGGGAGGGCATTCTGCGTCTGGCTGTGTGCAGAAGATACAGCAATGTTCTGCGCTTTGATGTCTTCCAGGTTCCCAAAAGCCTTTGCCAGTATGCCCATCCTGGCCTGGCCTTGCACACAGTTCGAGAGATTGCCAGGGTCAAAGAGGAGTCGCTGTCCCGCACCTTGGCTGCCCTGCGTGAGAATACCAGTCGCCTCTATAGTCTGTAGGCCCAGAGGACGCAAGCAGGAGCTTCCCAGAACAGGTCGTGCCATTCACGTGATATGCTTGTTAGACGTCAGGCCGAGTAGGTCTTTGGCTTCGTCTCCTTAAAGTACAGAATATAAACAGGGTGAGCATGAAGCCTGCTTTATCTTGAGTGAACTTGGCTTGGAACCTTCTTCCTTTTCTCTCTCAAACCTCCAGGGTGACCAGCAGGCTGCCAGAGCACGGGCTGGGTCAAGGATGTGACTGCAGAGCCTGTTGGAGCAGAGAAAAGCGGGACTGGATGTTGTCCTCAGAGCTCCTTCCTAAGGCTTCAGCTCCTGGCTGCTGGGTGGCTGAGGGCTAAGGGGCTGCCTAGAACAGCTAGAAAGTTCCAGGGCAGTCCCCAGACGAATGCCATGTCAGGGTATGAGTTTGCCAGTCCGGGTTCCTGTGTTTTCGAGCAGTCTGGGAATAAAGTCACCCTCCTCCGCATCTGAGCTCTGTGGGTGTGTAACTTGGTTCCTGCTTCTCAGTTATAGAAATGAGCTCTCAGGTAGGAAGTCGGGCAAGTTCACTGGAGAAAGCCTCGCTCCTTCCCTGATAGCTTCCGCATGCTGTTGCTGTCCCGGTGGCAGCTCTAGTGCGGGCACAAACAGGACTCAGCCGCTGGTCTCCTCGGCCCCACTGCTACAGAGTGGAGGTGTGAAGAGGGGACTCATTGTCCATGGAGGGTCCTGGGCATATGAGCTCTGAGGGAAGAGGCTTCTCGGGGACGAGGCCCCTGAAGGAGCTGCTCCCTACTTAGGCCACCACGGTTGCTTCTGGGGTGTGTTAGATGGTAAGGCTTCTGTCTGCAGCAGGTGCTGCTTGCTGAGGTGTCGGAGTCCTAGCCTCCCTTTACTTCATTTTGCCACGTTCTGGAACATTGGACCAAAAAATAAAATCCTTTGACTAAGCCTTTGTGTTTCACCCTAGTGTGCCCCACCCAGGGTGACAGCAGAATGAATTTAATTCCTCAAGGCTCCCAGGGGGCCTGGCTGTGTTATTTTGCCTCTGCAGAACAAGTAGTCCTGGTCCTCTTTAGGCATCTGCCTGGCCTTGGCCTCTGTGTGTCCTCTGACTTGAGCAGCTGTGTCGTGTCATCTCAAGGTTGGAGCTCTGCTGTCTCCCTGGTGTGCCTATAATGGGCCTGGTGGTCAGGGAGGAAGTGCAAGGAGACTCCTGCACTTTATACAGAGTGATCCTCACCCTGATCTGGCACCTGGAGTCCCTGGTCTGTGTCTTGAAGGCTCATGTTGTGAACTCCATCACTGACGGGGGTCTCTGTCTGTGTGTGGAAGGGCCATCTGAACCTTTTGAGCGAAGTGGAGTGGATGTAACATTTCATATCTGGAGTTTCCATCGTGCCCCAGGACACAGAGCTGAGAAGGTGGCCTAGATCACTGTCCATCTCCCATGGGGCTCTTATCTGCACCTCAAATTTGCCAGTGTGTGGAGATTGGGGCCTTGATCTACTTCAAAGATGTAGGGGATGCTGGGTATACCCGAGTGCTGTATTGTCACCCAATGAGTCAGAACCTGACCATCTCCTCTACAATAAGCCCTCAACCTGTGTTGCCTCTATGTGAGACCAACTTGCTCTGTGCTGAGGGATTATAAGCAACGACCACGTGATGCCTCCTGCCTTCTGCAGTCCCCTGACGAGGAACAGCACAAGGTGCTATCAGTCTACTTTTCCCTATAAGACTCAGGACCACCGTGTGCATGCTATTCCACAGTGAGGCCTCACCTGCCTGGGCATGAGAGCTGCGTGGCATTGTTTTTTATTCTGATTTTTGGGTGGCTGACTTGATCCTGCTGTGTGGCCAGAATGCCTCTGTATGTCCCTGTCTTTGGCAATCTCTTTCTGAGAATAAAGTCATGGATCCTCCAGCCATCTCTTGTGCTGTCTATGTCTGTCAAGAGTGGGGCATGTTGGCCAGCTTTGTAGCTGGGCATCTGAGTCTAGAGACATTGTCCCTGGCTCTCTCGCCGTATCATTATGCTGGATGTGAGAAGGTGCGGTACCTCTGGGAAACATCACAGCTTTGGGCCGTTAGCTCTCACTTTGCTGCCTGGGAAGTTGCTGTGCTGCTGGGCTTCGCTCTGAAGCATACACAGATACCGTGCCTCTTGATTTCTCCAGAGCAGCGCAGGAGGAGGAAAAATCGAGTGCACGAGGGTGTTGGTGAATCAGCAGTGCCGTGGGCTTTGGGCTGTGAACTCTGACGTCTCTGGGTAAACGTTGGAGGACATTCTTTCGTTCTCTGCATTATTTTGTGCTATGGCATTCTTTGCGGGGTCTTTTTGTCCTTTGGTCTAGGGATCGACTCTGGGCCGCATGCATGCTAGGCATGTGCTCTGCCACCAACGCCCAGCACCTGCACTAATCACACACACATGCACAAGCTGGAAAGGAAGCACCATCTGATTCTGAACAAATCAGAATTCCTATTGCTCCCTCATGCTCAGACACAGTCATTGATCATGTGTTTTATCCGTGTTCCATAATTTTGTCTTAGTTCCTTCCCGGCAGAACATGGTTGACTGTCCACTCAGTGATGGTCTCTTTGTGGCTGGTGCTCTCCTCTGAGCTCTGCTTGCCTTTCCTTTTCTTTTTTTTTTCTCACTGTGAGGTTCAGGCTGGCCTTGAACTCACTATGTAGCCCAGGCTAGCCTCAAACTTGCAATCCTCCTGCCTCAACCTCCTGCGTGTTGGGATTACAGTTATGCACCAACAACCCGACTTTTCTGGCATTTTCATCTTTCAGTTGAGTGTGGGACTGATATTAATCATTTACTGTTTAGTTTTTGCATCTTTTTTTTTTGAGATAAGATCTTTGCTATATAGTCTAGGCTAGCCTCAAACTCGAGGTGATCCTTGCGTCTCAGCCTCCCGAGTGCTGGGATTATAGGTGTGCCCCACCATACACGGCCTGTATCATTCATTTTTATAAAACAAAGGAAAGTGGCTCTTAGAATACATAGCAGTTGGACAAGCAGACTGTGTCAGTCAGAGATGGTCAGTGGGCAGCCAGCTCCCATCCTGGTCCTAAGTGCTGCTTGTCAGTGGTGTTTACACAGGTTCAGGTTAAGTAAGGCAGCTAAGTATGGGTGTCTCAGCTTTTCTGTTCACACACTGGCCTTAGGTGAGTGCACACCTAAGTGTGTGTTACGTTGAACACATGCTATTCTAATTATAAAAAAGTAGAGGTTTTTTCATAAGGCAAACTCTTTTTCTCCTGCAAATACTTGGTTCACAGTAGAGGTACACACAGCCCTCCTCAGAGACGCATAAGGGTCAGGGTTAGTGCCATCTCGGTGGTAGCATGCTTGCCCAGCATGTGCAGGGTCTTGGGCCCATTCCCAACCCTGAAACCAAGCAAGCAGGAAGTCCCTTGGATCCTAGGCAGCCACCCAGGGAAGCAGACCGGTTAAGAGGTGGTGGAGTGGGCTGGGGATTTAGCTCAGTGATTAGAAAGGCCCTGAGTTCAATTCCCAGCACCAAAAAAAGAAAAAAAGAGGTGGTGGAGTGAGACAGGTGTGAAACCGTGATGCATGTGCTGTGTGGCCTTGGAAAGTTCTTTTGTTTCTCTAAACTCGAGCTTTCTCTCTCTTAAGTAGGCTTGCCAGGTGCCACAGCAGGAACGCAGGATGTGACTGGCATGCTTGACTGCCTCCTATCGTGGGCACCCTGTGTGAGCAGCCATGCCTGGTCTTGACAGTGGCCAAAAGGAGCTTCCTGAGAGTGGCGGTGTCTTGTCCCATGGCACAGAGTCCAGTGCCCACCCAACCCCAGCACGCACCATGCTGCCACCCAACCCCAAATGGATTCTAAGTGCAGAGGAGGCACTTGGGGTCTGCATTTTGAAGGAATAATCCGGGCCAGTGGGAGGCAGAGAAGGATGTCCTGGCCTTTGTTGCAGGCGAGGGGTGGGGTGGGGGGGCATCAGGTGACCAGCCATCTTCCTGGGCCTGGTGTCTGTTTTCTGCCCAGCCTGGTCAGTGGATGCTGTTTCGCCAGGATCCTGTGCTGCTCTGACTCAGCTGAGGCCGTGCATCCCCAACTCAGCATTGCAAAGAGGGCAGTAGCCATGGTCAGTGACTGCCAAGTGACAGAGTAGGGCATGGTTGATTTTCGGGACAAGTGCTGGTTTCTGCCAGTACTAGGTGCCCAGAAGGCAGGGCCTGGTTGGCTGGAAGCCAGGGAAGGTCATTTCTCTCTACTTCTGCTTCCTTTGTCCCTCCCCTCCTCTTCCCCACTTCCCTGCTTGCAGATGCCCTCAGTAGCTTTATTCACAACAGTCTTTCCTCTGTGGTTGTTACTGAGCTCAGATGCTTTTGTGGGCAAGGAGTTGACACTTAAGTTCTCACGAGTGGGTGGTGCTTTTAGAAATGGAAGAATGCATGTGTCATCTGCCCAAGGCGTGGATGGACAGGACACCTTTTTCAGGTGTTGTGGCCTTGTAAAGGAGCCACACTGGCCAGGCCTGAGTGTCCATAGGAGCTACAAGTCCACACTGCCCTGCCCGACAGAGCTACCACTCGGTGCTGCCCGAGTGTGATCCAGTTTCCTCTCTCTTGCTGGAGCCAAGGAGTGGCTGAGGATTGTGCTCAGCTGTGAGTCCTAGAGGCTGGGTGGGGCCTGAGTCGGCACTTGTGAGGGTGATGATGCCTTGACCCGGCCGGCAGTTGGGTTTCAGGTGCCGGGTGAAGCGTGACTGCGCTGGGAATGGGCAGACCAGGTTGGACTGGAGACAGGTAGCGCCTGGGGCCTTCTGGAGTTAGCCAGTGTGGATGTCTACTCTGGCCTGCCGGGTGTCCTGTCTTCCCCCATGTGCTCGCTTGCACTGGAGTCGGCAGTGCTTGTCTTGGGGCCACCCTCCCTGCAGTGGTGTGTCCCATGCATCTTCATGGGCCCGGATTCACACCAGGGTGTGTACGGATGGAGGATGGCTGTCCCACCTGAGCTCAGCTGTGGGACCACGGGGAAGTGTTTGGGGACTGCCAGCTGTATCAGTGAGGTCACTGGGCAGTGCCTGCCAGTACTGTGCCTTCCTGGCAGGGGCAGGAGGAAGTGTCCTTATTGAGCCCTGCCTGGCAGGGTGAGAACCACGGGTGAGCACCTATATTTGGTCGGCTTGGTGACCGACCTGAGTAGATGTTGACTTTGATGTTGGCACCTGCGGTGACTTTGTCTGCAGCTGCTGCTGGTTCTTACTGAGCTGCAGATGCAGCTTGGCACCCTCAGGAGGCCCTGTAACAAGCGGGGTCTGTGTCTCCTCTCCCAACCCCGCTCAGTCTGTTGTCTACCTCCAGAAGCCTGTCCTGCATCCCTCCGCAGTGTAAAATGTGAGTGTTCCCCAGGGGGGTAAGTCCCCAGTTTGGACACTCAGTGTGTGGTTTGAACATTTATTCGTCTCTTAGGCTAGTGCCAGGGTTTGGGGAGTTGTTGGGGAAGCGCTGGGAGAGTCAGGTGGGGAGGGAGACAGGAGCCCATCATTGTGGAGTCACATGTCAGCGGGAGGCCTCTGCAAAGTAAGAGGTCAGGTCAGCTCCAGGGACCCATCCTGCGGTGGCCCTCAAAGGTGGCTTCCTTCCACCGTGCTGACAGAGAGGCAAGGCAGACCATGTGGCCTCTGTGCTCAGGTGAACACTGGCTGCCCTGCCTGCCTCACAGCTGTGGGGTGTGTGGTGCTTGCCAGAGCTGAGGAAGCTGCCGCTCAGACTGTCACTCAGGAGCACATCAGGGACAGACATCTCTGCCTCCTCCGTCAGGGTGAGTTGGACATTTTCACAACATGAGGGCATTTGAAACAAAACCAAAAGCCTTGTCTGCCTGTGGAGCCTGTTCTGAATGTTCCCTGTGTTTGAGAAGTAGAGTTAGGTGCTGAACACTGGATGATTTTACATTCTTACAAGAGGTGTTAGCACCATTTTACAGTTAGGAAGTTGAGCTTCAGCTGGGCCCCGAGCTGCTTCAGGGACTTTGAAGATGGACTTGGTGCTCACCGCCTGGTGAGCCACCTACCAGTACCCGCGCTCCCACGGCTGGCAGCGGAGAGGAACTGGGAACTCGTTTGGAGAGGCAGGGCTTGGGGAAGAAAACTTCTTCTCACCATAGGGTGGGCTTGGCTCCCATGTGGGGCTTCAGGGAAATGGAGCTAACCTGACCCAGGCAAGGACTTACCTTTGGCCTCTTCCCCAAGGATGTCCTGGAGAAATCTCCCCAGGGCCTGGCCGTGCTGCTGGTACTGAGCCCCTGACAGCTTGATTCCAACATCAAAGGGGGCGTTGAACTAGGAGATAGGGTGGGGTGCAGAGGTGTCAGAGGTCACAGCCTACCCCCACCCTGGCCCAGACACACCTCCCCCAGGGGAGGCTCTGGGCTCCTGCGGACTGCTCCCTCACTTTCTGGTCTCTGTCCGTGTTTCCTGGCCTTAGAGTCTCGTGGGTTGCTGATAAAGACTGTGGAATCACCTAGTATGTTTCTTTCTCCCTCTTGTAGTTTTGGAAGACAGGAGATTGCCAGTGGAATTTCAGGGCCTAGCAGGGAGGTTTGGGGGCGGGCAGCCTATCTACCCACACGCAGGCTGCCAGCCTAGGAGATGATCCCAGCCTCTCCTCACCCACCTTTCTCTGTTCTCATTGCTGTGGCTCTCTTCCTCCCTCGGCCTGTTGTCCCTTGGGAAATCACCCTGGGCCTGACTGTTTCCTAGAAGGGAGCTCCCATCCAGGTCCATTCTTCTTTCTGTGCCTCTCTTTCTCCCCTCCTTGGGGAGAGGGTCCCCTTTCCCTGTTTCCCAGGCCTTCTCTGAGATGGCTCATTGCAAGTCACATGCTTCAGGAAATGGCAGAGAGCTCTTTGTGTGGCCACATCCTGGATCTTCCCTTGTGGAAAGCAGGGACTGAGCTCCATCTCTTGGTGGCGGCCAGCTTAGGATCTGGTGTGTTGGTCACCGGGCGTATGGATGTGTCCGTGAAGGCAACTTTGTGCCAGAAGGGGCCCCTGGTATTCTGGTCCTTTTCCAGTCCTCACAGTGAAGCCCAGGGAAGTTGTACACCCTGCCCAAGACCACAGAGGACTAGAAAGCAGGACTGGGAAACCCACCGGGCCCCAAATGTGCAGGGCCCACATTCCACCAGGCCACGTGCCTGATTCCTGCTGCCACACCGCACCGGGGTGCTCCTGCGAGGCCGGGCTGCCCTGTCCCCAGCTCCCAGGTGAGGAGACAGGCTGGGAAGTTCCATCTTGGGAACAACCCTCTATTCCCTTTGCACAACAGGTCTTGCCCTGAAGGTGGTGTGTGTGGGGAATGATGCCGTTGGTGTCTTTTGGGAACTGGCGCTTTTCCTTCCTTCCTCTGGAAGAGGCCCGTTTTCCTTCATCACAGCTGGTGGGGGGTGGTCAGATCACTTCATGGGCTGGTCTTGTGGGTGGTGTGTTTCAGGTGACCCAAACAAGCCCTGGAGCATGTAGGTTTTTGTGGCCTATCTGTTCTTTTTCTGTGTGTGTGGTGCCAGGGGTTGAACTCAGGGCCTTGTGCTTGCTAGGCAAGCACTCTAACCACTGAGCTAAATCCCCAGCCCTGGGAAACCTTTGAAGAGAGGTGGAGGGGCCTGAGGTTGAGGAGGCAGAGCCAGAATGGAAGGGGTCTGGTGGCACAGGCTCAGGTTGTGCTGCGGCCTCTCCAGTCTTTACCGACGGTGCCCCCTCCCTGGCTCTGGCCAGGGCTGTTTTTACAAGACCAGTAATCATGGCGATGAGAGACTTTCTGTTGCCTGGGCTTGGCTTGCATTGTAGGCCATAGGCCACCAAGACTCTTCCTGCCTGAGCTAGTACAGTCTGCTTGCCTGGGAAGCCTCCCAGCATGAGCTCGAGGACTTGCAGGCCATGCAGTGGGGTCTGTGGACCAAGGTGCTCACACACAGTGGCAGGTCTGAGAAAACACCCGGGTTCTGAAGAGAGTGGAGGAGAACAGGGCGTGGGGAGCTCCAGGGTGCTGTTTGTCCTTGCCCGCCCTTGCCTGGAGCAGAGGATGGGGATAGGAGAAGGAGCAAGGCTGGACTCCTCCGGGAGAGCGGCAGAGGGTGGGTCTGCAGGTGGCCTGACCGTGGCCCTGTGTGCCCCTCCAGCTTCACACCTCAGGCAAGTGAATCCACCTTTCTGCACTGATGTTTCCTGTCCACAAAGGGGAGATGATACTGCCATCCCTGCTTACCTTGTGGGTTGTTGTAGAGATTAAATAGCACATAATGAGTAGAATGTGGGCTGAGGGTGTGGCTCAGCAGTAGGGCACTTGCCTAACATAGGCAAGGCCCTGGGTTCAATCCCCACCACTGCCAAAATAAAAACAAGGGTAGGACAACTTGCAGATGAGACCACTCTATGCGGTGAGAGGACGAGGCCTGGCCTTCCCTTTTCCCTGAAAGCCAGGGTGGCAGTGATTGGGGACTGCGCTGATGGTGAAGATCAAGGCAGGCCTGGGCCTGCTCCCCGAGCCCAGTGGGCATGATCATCACCACCACCCCGCCTAGAGATGCTGGGAACTGCAGGAGCTGTCGTGCAAGCATTCTTTTCTGGTCGGGCCGAGCCGGTGCCCACGGTTGCTTTGGGGTCATCTGCTGTGGCTGCAGAGGCTTTAAACGTGGCTCATCTCAGGCGACCCAGCCCCTCAGTCCCTGCACAGCTTCCCCAGAGCAAGGGGCTGCACACACTTGTGGCCCCGCTCCCGCCTTGTCCCTCAGGCCGGCCTGGGAGGGATCTCTGCCCTGGGCACAGGTTATAGTGCAAGCCTCGCTGTGTGGGCCTGTTGCCTGCTATGATCCTCATCTTGGGTGCAGTGGGAGGAGCAGGTTACCTGTGAGGTGCCCCAGACAGCAGCAGAGCCAGGCACGGGGTGCAGGCCTGCAACCCCAATACCCTGAGAGGCTGAGGCAGGCGGACCACAAGTTCCAGCCCAGCCTTAGCAGTTTAGTGACTTAGTGAGACCCTGACTCAGGATATTTAACAAGGGCAGAGGATGGAGCTCAGTGTGAAGGCCCCAGGTCCCTCCCAGTGACCAACAGGGTGATGGAGCTGCACAGAGCAGATGTAGCGGGGACCTGTGGTGCCCAGCAGAGAGGCAGTGGAAGTTGCTGGGTGCTCCAGAGCCTGCAAGGGCTGTGACCAGGGCTCTGAGGCACTGACAGGACTGGCTGGGAGCCCAAAGCCTCCAACACAGGGAGCTGTGCTTCATGGTACCAGCAGAGTGGTGCCAGGCAGAGCAGAGCTGTGCTTGCCTCTGTTGAGTTCGCCCCAGGGGGTCCTGGTTTAGCTTCAGAGAGGTGTGGCCACCTACTGCTAAGGTTACCCTCACCAGATCCCCGTCAAATCCCTTTGCTCCCTCCTCCTAATCCTTGAGTTATGTCTGCAGGTTTTCCTTGTCCCATGCAAAATTTGTCATGGTGTACTCCTGTAATTCCAGTGCTTTGGCAGGCTGAGGCAGGAGGATCTCGAGTTCCAGTCCAACCTGGGCACTTTAGTGACTTAGCAAGACCTGGTCTCATAAAAGGGCTCATAGCTGGGTTCAATCCCTAATACCAAAAATAAGCAAAAAACCAGACAAACTTGATCCACTTTGTCTACAGGTGAAGTTTAGTGAGTGCTGCCACCAGGGCTGGGCTAGCAGCCCACTGGCTGTGTCCACAGTTCCACCTCCAAGCACTCCATTCCCAAGTTCAGGGTTTAGAGTTCCTTCTGGCCCCTGTGAAATCACCTGCTCTCCTTGGCTTGTGGCTCCTTACGTCCTGCGCTCTTGTAGCAAAATTACTTTGGGCAAAACCTCACGGAGTCCCATACAAAACCCAGCGGTTTGGCGTGAGTTTATAATTTCTTAGTAGCTTGTGGATGGGATGCTGAGCATAGTCACCTCTTCCTCCCCTGCTCCGCCAGCCCCACTCCCTTCACTTTACCAACCACAAGCCCTTAGATCTGTAGGGTACAAACCCGGATCTCCAGCTCGTCCTCTGCTCTGTCTGCCTGCGCTCTGCCCTCTGGACGGAGCCAGTCTTCCAGGGCTCGGGGCTGCAGTCTGGCTGGTGTCTTCTTGGACTCCTTTCTCTGCTGGAAGGGAGAGGTGTCCTTTGGGTTCCAAGCCCTCCTACCCTCTTAGGAATAGGAAGTCAGACCAGCGGCCTGTGCTCTGGGAGGAAGTGGAGCCACTGCCCAGGTCACACAGCTGCTCCCTGAGTGGCCAGGCTGGATGGCTCCCTGGCGGAATGTGGGCCAGGTGGGGAAAGGGCTCACCTGGGCTTTCTGATGTTCGGGGCTCAGGAAGCTGGAGCCGGCCATGGCCAGGTCCATCCAGAGCATGCTGAGGAGCAGCAGGCCGCAGAGGGTTCCCGCCGAGATCATGGCCTCCACTGGGTGGGGACAGGTGGGCCTGGAAAGGAGGAGCCCTCTTGGCTAGGAGCCCACCAACAGGCTGCGGGGACCTTTGCCTGGAGTTGTGAGTGCTGAGGAGGAAGCAACCCTCTGTGTGGTCCCGGGGTGGGAAAGGGTTGAGGCTGTGTGCAGCCTTCAGAACTGTTCAGGGCAGGGTGCCCAGCAGCAGAGCCTCCGTGGTGGAGTCTGGGTGTCCGCGCCAGCATCCTATCTCACAGGCCTGGAGGAGCTGGTGCCAAATTTCTGAACAAGGGATGATGAAGCCAAACCAGCAAGGTCCCCGAGGCTGTGAGGGTTTGGGGTGGCTCCTAAGAAAACTGTCCTGACCTGGGCTGGCTACCCTCCCACCTGTTTAGATGGACCTGCTCAGGCCCAGAGGAAAAAGTGAATGGCCAGCAGTCACATGTAAGTTAACCTGCGCGCGCGCGCGCGCACACACACACACACACACACACACACACGCATGAGGAGTGGAACGCAGTACCTACCTGGCACTCCTGTGGAGGTGGTGCGCAGGGGTGGTCTGGTCCTTATATAGGAAGCCTGCTGTTTGCTTTCAACCAGCGAGCTCATCTCAGGAGTGGCCCAGCTGCCATGGGCTGATCGACGTTCCTTGGAAACTAAAAATGCCCCCTCCTCTGTTAGGAACCGGTGATGGAGGTTAGGCACTTGAGAGATTGCTGGGTTGACATGGCATGGTGTGTGTGCCTGCCCCAGCTGTCCCTACTAAAGGGCACAGGGACACATCTGTCCCGGGCCCGGCCCTGGCGCAGGCGGTGTGTGATCTTGGTCACTGCCTTCCCTGGAAAGTGAGCTGACCCTCACCGGATCTGCGTGCCGTGTCCGGTCTGGTGGCCTGCAGTTCTGTGGCTGGGGCTCGCGGGGCCATGGGGCAGCCTCGCACGGCTGCAGACTCGGGAGCAGTGTGGGTGGTTTCTCCTGGTGGCAACGCCCCTTCCTTTCTGTCCTCTTTGCTTCGTGTGGTGGGGGGCTGGAACCAGGGTGTGCACATGCTAGGGAAGCGCTCCACCCCTGGGTTGCATCCCAGCCGTCTCCAAAATTTTGTTTCGAAACAGTATCTATCTGGTGGAGTTGCCTAGGCTGGCCTTAAACTTGGGATACTCCTGCTGGGCCTCCGGAGCAGCTGGGATGAGACACATGTGCCACCCAGGTTATACCTTCCTCTGTTTCTTTTGGGTGACGCAAGGTGACTCTGCTTTTGGCTCTGGGGGTTGGTTTTGGCTTTTGCTGTGTTAGGAATGGAACCAGCAGGTGCACTGTGCTGAGCTGCACCCCGGCCTGGCCTGTGTGTCTAACGCAGCAGGCTGCTCCTTCAGTGACCGCCGAGCAGCGCCTGGTCTGGCCAGGGCCTGAGCGATCCGGGAGGTGGGAGTCTTGTGGTCCAGGGCTGGCTCAGGCCTTCGTGTGCTGTGGCCTTAGGCAGATCACATTACTGACATCCCTGTGCTTTGGGGTCTGCATCTCAGACTCCTTAAAGATTGGAGGGGTGGGCAGCGAAAGCACTTGTAACCCTATATAACCCTCCAGAAGGTAATGTCTGGTGTGACCCACACCCTGCCACGGCCATTTCCTCGAGATGCCGGCAGCGGGGATTTTTGCTTCCTGAGCTGCTTACTGATGCTCAGGCCAAGTGATCGGCAGGAGGCCGTCAGAGGGATGTGTGCTGTGCTGCAGGCTGGCAAGACTGCCGCAGGAGGAGGTGTGCAGTGGGGCCAGGGAAGGGTCATGGAGCAGGTCAGCTGCAGGAGGGGCAGGCAGCAGGGAGGGGCGTGGGGTGGGGCACAACAGAAGGGCCGAAGGGCAGTTCGGAGTCAGGTTGTGGGTGCTCCTGTAGGCTGCCAGCCCCAGAGGAGTGCAGGGAGGCCAGTGACCGGCTGTGAGCAGGGGAGAGAGAACCACAGAGTTAACGACAGAGTTGGAAAGTCTTCAAAGCCCCGGGGAACTGAACCCTTTATTTCACTGGAAGGTAAACTGAATGCCAGGAGGGCCACATCTTCCTCTGAGCCGTACAGATCCCAGACCCTCGGCCCGCACTCCTGACTCCTACTCTGCAGTGCTCCTCTGATCAGCTGGCTCTTGTGCGTGAGCACCATGTTTCCCTGCTGCTCAGTGGGCTGCTTGGGTGGGAGGACATTGGCAGCAGACAGTTGACTGCCAGATGACCGTGTGACCTACCAGAAGGATGGGAGGTAGAGTAGAAACTCGGGGGGCAGCTGCAAGCACAGGCTGGGGTGAGCCCTTCAGTAGAGCAGGGGGACTGAGGGCCTCGTGGTGGAGAATCCCTGAAGAATGGGTGCGTCACCAGGAAGGAGTCTGGAAGATGGAGATGGTGGAGAGAAATGTGGAGCTCTCAGAAAAGACCTGAGGACTTTTCAGGACCCCTCCCCCCAAAATAGAAATCCTGGACTATGGTGACCAGGCACTCGCTGAGACGTGAGAGGTCACTGCCCTCCACAGGAGCGCCTGAGGCAGGAGCTGCCTGTGGATCTTAGATACACGCCCGCGAGCAAACACCACCTGAGCAAACACCACCTGCTGTTATCTCAGAAAGCCACAGTCACCTGGAGTGGAACCCGGCCTCATACCGCTGAGTCCAGAGTGGACGGAGGTGGCAGGAGAGGGAGGAGAGCTGGTGGGTACAGGGACTGTGGAGTGAGGAGGCGCCTGGCGTGCCATGCTGCCCACTCACAGCTGTGCAAGGGGACCAAGGTGGGACGTCCA
This sequence comes from Hystrix cristata, assembly GCA_004026905.1. Lineage (NCBI taxonomy): Eukaryota > Metazoa > Chordata > Mammalia > Rodentia > Hystricidae > Hystrix > Hystrix cristata. The sequence goes on from PVJO010013096.1 coordinate 52,161, forward strand.
TGGGACTCTGGAAGATGGGGCTGGGGAAGGACGCGTGGCTCATTCCCCACTCTGTTGAGCCTGGAGCTCCCCATCTGGGTACCCAGCACTGTCCCTTTTGCAGCTGAGCAAAGGCTGGGTGAAGTCACCTTCTCTGTCCAAGTGTCAGCTGGCAGCTTCCCTTCCCCTGTCGTTCCCTTGAGCTGCCCAAGTGAGCAGATCGGAGGCCTTGTCATTACTGAGCTAATCGCTGTCCACAGAATGAGTTCTCTTTACTCACTTTGCACTCTAATGTCTTCAGTACTGATAACTAGTTGGTTCCCCATGCACTTCCCCCTCAGTGGCACTGGGGACCAAACCCAGGGGTATTGTACCACTAAGCTACATCCCCGGCTCTTTTTGTTTTGAGATAGAGTCCGGGTGAGTTGCCCAGGGTGTGGCTGAACTTGGGGAGTCTTCCTGCCTCAGTCTCCCAACTGTGGCGCTATGTGTGGCTAATTTTTTAAATCAGTTGGGTTGAATTTTAGTCTGACTGAGGCTGTCTGGGGTTATGAAAGAAGTTTTAGTCCAGTTAGAAACAAGCAAAGGAGCTAAGTGAGCCACTCCCTCCCCCAGAAGGTTAACTATAAACATAAACATTTTAAGGATTATCTACAATCCCACCTTCTTAGAGGAAGTACAAAACATAATAACAAAAGCCTATCACCCCACCCTCGGGGGCAGGGTTCTGACGCCAGTGAGAGGCTAGTGGGAGGCACCCACAAGTCAGAGACGGCTACCCTTTAAATCCAAGAAGCCTGAGTTAGCAGACACCCCCCAACCCCCATTCACACCACATTCACACCCATTCTCTTTCACTGGAGTGTGCCTGCCCTTCCTACCCTTTTCCCTTTCCCTCTTCCCAGGGCTGCTACCTTCCTGGAGATCCCCAATAAAAGCAGCTACCTACTACAGAGTGTGCGCTTGGAATTCTTTCCTCCT
>PVJO010013097.1:0-53085 GCA_004026905.1 Hystrix cristata
CCACTTCCAGATAGCCCTAAAGCTTTACAATCACCTTTAAATCAATCCTTCATTTAACAACATCCTCCAAACTCAAATTTTCTATTAATGACAAATTTACTCATTTTGGTTTTCTGAAAGAAAGAATTAAGGCTTTACTGGTATTCATATAGTATGGTGAGACATTTTGTGATACTTTAGTTGGAAGTTCTGGGTCTGAAGCCTGACCTCAATACTTTCTCTCTGAATACTCCTTCTCAATTTGTTTAAAATCAAAGAGCTCAAGATCCGTCATTTGTAAAAATGAGTCATAGTTTTTTCCTTCTTTTCAACTCACAGGTTTGCCAGAATCTGTTTGGGAGGTTAGAATAGATCCTATTGAGTAAGATTTTTCTGGCTCAATAGCTTCGTTCTAGAAATTGGGAACAAGGGGCAGAACTTCGTGAGTTCAGTAACTCAAATCAGTGGTGGCAAACCTATGGCAGGTGTGCTGCAGTGCACTGTTTGTATCATTTAAGGGTCTGTTATTGCACTTTTTTGAGGACAAAAGATTGTTTTTTCTAAGCAAAAACTTCAGTATTTAGGTTTGATTGCAATGTTGGCACTTTGCCATAAATAGGTGGGCTTTGGGTTGAACTTTGGGCACTCAGTCTCTAAAACGCCCACCATCGGTGGTATCGGATAATGAAAATCAGTAGTCAGCTTTTTGGTTTCCACAGTATTTCTCTTTCTGTTCCTGGTTTATTTCCCTTTACATAATGCCCTTCAGTTCCATCTGTGTTCTACAACAGTCAAGATTTCATTTTCATGCTGAATAGTATTTCATTTCACACACACAGATGCACACACACACATACATACACACACACACACGTATATATAATATTTTCATTTTCTAGTCATCCTATACAAAGACCTGATTTGAAGCAATGAATGTTAATTGCCCTGAATTGATCACTATACTTTGTATACATGTATTGAAATATCATATAAATACATATAATTATTATGTCAATTAAAATAATAGTACTAAAAGAAGGAGAAGATGCCAGACTGAGGCAGGCTTGTCTCCAAGCCACAGCTTGAGCATAGCCTGCTCTACCTGTCTTGCACCTCTTTCAGACCAGGAGCCTGTCCAGGGGATCTCTTTCTCATGGTGGTGGATGAATTCAAAAGGGTAGACTCAACTACTTCTAGAACCCAAAGACGTCTGAGTGTTGAGGCTGAGATAGTGGGCCCACAACAGTGACCAAGACTGAGAAGGGTGAGAAAACTATTTATCCTGTTCTTAAGTCTGTTATCTACCCCTCAGAGTTGGCATTGAGGCATAAGATGGCCACACGAGATACAATCAATCTCATTTCCTTCTTCCTGGTAAGGACTAAACTAAGGCTTGAGATTGAGCACAAGGTAATGTGTTTCTTTTCTACAAATGCAGTGCTAAAGCCAGGGCTCCCTGGAAGTTCCATACCAGAGGAATCCGACCAGTCTACTAACCAGACCCCAATTCATGCCATGAATTCAAGGAGCCAGGTTCTACATTATGGATAGATTTTGACTCATGTTCCTCCTCTGATTTATTTTAAATGGCTTCTTGGATTTCGCATTGAGAAAGAGCCTAAGATCATATGTAGGCTACATGGGAGATACAGCCCTGTCTAATTGTTGATAGCAATCATGCACATGGCAACATGAGTGACATGGGTCTATACTGGGCAGAAGACCAAATATAAATGCACTGGAGCTCAGAAATCCAGGAGAGGGAGCAAGGTGTATCAGGTCAAAAGAGGTGGAGCAGAAGCTATCATCCAACATTGCCAGAAGTGCAGCACCCACACACAGCGCAGCTCCACAGCCATGCAGCTCCACATGTCCTTGTTTAAGAGTTTGAAACGGCGGTACCCCTTGGCATATCCAAGTAATCCTATTTCTGAGACAAGAGAATGCATAAAAACTAAGTCTGGCCCCGTGTGAGGCTCCAAAAACACAGAATTTAATGACATCCACCTTTTTAAAGAGATGAAGGTCCAATGTGATAGTCAGAGAAGGGACCGGAGACACTCAACCCTGACAGGCATCAGAATCAAATAGGAAAGTTTTTATAAACAAAGATGTTGAATACAGCTGACCCATGATGGGCTGGGCACAGTGCTGCTTTAAACCACTACCCCAGGGACTCGGGATAAAAGGGGAGCAACAAATTCCATGGATATTTTGGACAAGCAGGAAAGCATCATCAAGGCAAAAGGAATGGGATGTGTGAGGCTGTGTAGGTGTAAACCAGCCTAATACCTTCAAGGACTTGCCAGAAGTTTTGGTTTTATTAGTGCAGCCTAGTGTGTCTGGAGGAAGAGGGGAGCTGATACCAAAAACCAGAGAATGGAAATCCTCTTGTGATAAGCTAAGGTGTTTGAATGTCAACCATTTGTCTATGGGAAATGCTCTAAAAATCTGTAAAACACTGCACAAATATGAAATTTTCTGTTTACTGTTAATAGCTACAGTAGTCTTCTGAAAAGTGTTCTCTCTCCCTCTCTCTCTCTCTCTCTCTCTCTCTCTCCCTCTCTCTCTCTGTCTCTCTCTGAAATCTCAAGTCACATGAAACAGAGGCTGGTCCTAAGGAATTGAGGGATAAACTTCTAGAGAGAGATAAAGGGATCCAGCCCAGTCCAGAGGAATATGTGATAAATTAACTTTTCTCTGTAACTCTAGCCATCCTCCACCGCCACCTGGTATTGACAGTACTCTACTTGGTACCGACATAGTACTGGAATTACTGTGCTGGGCTGAATGAAGATGGCGTAGAAAAAGAAAAAAGAGCTGTCACTGCAGGTGAAATGACTTTGGCTGTAGCTTTGGCCTAACCAAGAAGCTATGTACCTGTATCTGAATCTCAGCCTCCTCGTCCACAAAAGGAATTAGTATCTATCCAGCTTTTCCACCATAGCGTTTAGTGACTTGAATGAAACTAACATTTACTGGGCTTGTGAGACCTTCTCATGTGAGATAATGGGATAGTCTATAGTTAAGAGCATTAGAAACTTTAAGTTGCTGTACAAACGTTAAGAGATGGTCATCACTAATATAGTAATTTACCCAAACTGCTAGCCATTTAGGGTCAAATTACGATCCAGTGAAACCCTGGGAAAGCACACCACTAAGTACGTGTCAGACAATTTCTTGTGTTATTTGACAACAATACTAAACTACTTATGTCTGTTAAGCATCCTTTACTTGTTGCCTGCATAGCAAGGTGTCTGCTCACAGTTTCAAAAATTAGGCGTATTAGTCTTCCTTTTACTTCTCCGCAAGCAAGCAGACTTGGTTTTAGCAAATCGCCCAGTCAGTCAGTGGTAAAGGTGGGCTGTCACGCAAAGTCTCTGACTTCTGAGACTTCCTTAGCACGCTGCATGCTCATGTGCCTCTAGGAATGACTGAGACCCTTCTATGCTGGGGAGGAAAAGATGCCAATTCTACCCAATTCTTTAAGGTTGGGTAATGGGTGATTCTGGCACTTGAGTCTTTACCTTCCCTTCTCCTGGCGGCTTCAGTTTCATCTCTCAATCAGGAGGGTTTTCAGGCCACCTTGGCACACTGAATTGTTCCTTCTTTCAGACAATGACTCCTCGCTTTCCCTCTGTGTAGTAGGTGTTCCTGAAATTCTGTACATATAGAGGGGGGAGGATAAACTCTCATGTTTGTTTTATTTATCTTTAAAGAGAAAATACGCATGCTCTTCAGACAGCTGAGAGCAAACAGCACATAATAAATGTCATGAAGATACCAATAAAGAGCAAAACAAAACCTCCCTTCTGCTCTATGAGAGCTACCAGTCGTCAACAAGCGCATGGTCAATAGTTTCCTAGTTACAGTCTTTGCCTCTGCACTCGGGAAGGTTGGATTTGCTCATGTATATGGTACTTCTGGGCTATGGCACTTCATTTTCCTCTAAACCTTTCTTCCTCCATCTAGAAAATGAAAACGTTAATAGTGCCTACTACGGAGGGTTGTTTAGAGGGCTAAATGATAGAATACATTGAAAGTGTGCACCACATAATAAGCATTCTGAGGTTGTGAGCTCTTATCATCACCATCGAAGAAGCTGTTTCACATTCTAAGCCCCAAACGGTAATTTAGATACATAAACCAGAGATAGCATCTGTTTCTACTAGATGATATCAAGCCCACTTTGAAGTTAGAGTGGAATAGACTACTAGCAGAGGAACTATGAGGCTTGGAGCTTTAGGAACTTGGGTTTTAGTTTCCTATCATTTGTTTGTTGTGTGATTTTAAACGGCCACACTGATTTCCAATTTTCCATCCTTTCTTCTGCACCATCCAGAAAGGGTAAATACACTGAAGAGACCAAAAGAGCCCTAGTGATTGAGTAGCTATAAGAAGGTATGTCACTCCTTTTTTCTATCATCATGCCAACGATAGATGATACATACCTGCGGCTGCAAACACATTCAAAGCCGTTGTCGATCCTAATCCCAGGAACCCTGCCTCACCAATACGGGCTGGTTACATTTGTCTCATGAAAATCTCATACCTCCTTATACTGAAACTTATTTTTTCCTATTAGAAGAATCTGGGCTTGCTGGGGTAGGCCACAACATTGTCCATACATCTTGCCAATTCCCTGTAGACCAGAGAAGCAACTGACATCCCAATAAAAAGTAGATCCATTAATGGCCTTTTAGACAAGATCAGGCGCATTCAGGGTGATTAATGGCCTTTTACATCCTAGTGAAAATGTGTTATTTATGCTGATGACTGTCCTCACTGGGACCCTTACCCTGTCCCGTTGGCTGGTATTATGGATTAAATGCCTGCACCTACTCAAAGTACATATTTGGAAGCCCTGATTTATACTGTGGCTGTATTTGGGGAGGGAGCTACTACAGAAGTAAGCAATTATAAGTAAATGAAGTTATAAGCATGGGATCTTGATCCAGTAGGATTGATGTCTTTATAGGAAGTGACAACAGAGTGACAATGTGCTCTCCCACTCTGCAGTCATCCCCAACGCCATTGTCACTGAGCACACACAAGAACAGGCCACGTGAGCTCACAGCAAGAAGGCAGCCACCTGCAGCTCGAGGGAAGAGCTCTGAGTAGCTGTGGACTCTGCCGGCAACTGGAAAGGAAATATATTGATGTTCTTTAAGTTACCCAGGTGATGGCATTTTGTATTTTGTTACGGCAGCTGGTCATAGTCCATTTGGGCTGCTATAACAAAATGTCTTAGATTGGATAACAAACAACAGAAATGTCTTATCACACTTCTGGGGGCTGGGAAGTGTACGGTCAAGGTACTAACAGATTGAGTGTGTGGTGTTTTGGTGCTGCATCCTCCCCTGGCAGAGGGGCAGAAGACTGTCTTAACCCTCTTCTATTAAGGTATTAGTCCCATTTGTGAACATGGAGCCTCTTGAGATCCAATGACTCCCCGAAAGCTCTATATCATAATACCACCACAGTAGAGATTAAGTATCAACAAGGATTTTCAATTTTGAGGAATCCAAACATTCAAATTGTAGTACAGCCATAGAAGACTAAGGCATTGTCTTGACTTCTCTTGGGACTGGTATTTGTCAAAATTAATCTAAGACCATGGTTCTGTTAGAACACAGCAAATATCTAAAGTGTACATACATGTGAGGGACAAGATATTCTTATAATCATAGGAATACAGTGCTGAAAATAGACATATCCTCTTACTTACTTGAGTACAGAATGGTCAGGTACTGACTGTGTTCATAAATATCAACTATGACAGTTTCAATTTTACCTCCATGTGTGTTCCCTTACCATCCTAGAAATCCAAGTGGTATTAATCTTGAGATTTCTTAGAGTAGGTCAAGGCCTTGAGATTAGTGATTATTGCAATTATGCAAATTACTAATAATGTGGTCACTAATGTTTTACTAAGGAACATGAGAAAAATTACACTTAAAAAGCTAAATTATGGAATTTGAGCACCAGGGAGTGGTTTTTCTCTCCACCTTAATGCAGACACAAGGTTTATCTGAAAATAAGCATTTTGAAGAAAAGAGAAAACAAGGAAATGACCAAGGTTTTGTTGCTTGCCTATCAGGAAATCAAATTTGATTGTCCAGTAGATTGTGAGAAACACGTTTCTTTGTTTTCCAAAAAGATTCTAGGAAGAGTGGCAGGTGAATGGAAATGTAGAAACCCCACGCAGCAACTGGGAGGGCAGAGGCCGTAGGGAATGGACTCAAACCCAGGACTCGTTTTCAAGATACATTATCACATCACACCCACACACACACACAACTTCTGTCCTGGTTGTGTGCCTTCATTGATCTGGAAACTCTATCACCAGGCCGTGGTTGCCTCCCCCACACCCCGCTCCTCACAGAGCTTCTCCCAAACATTTTTCAGTCTATCTCACCATCAGCTTCCTCACCTTCTTTGAGAAAACAAACATAGAGTTTGAGTTTCTGAATCATATGCCCTCTGGCCTGAATTGTGTGTTTTCTTTAAACTTTTCCTTCTTTTTTTTTTCTTCCCTCTTTTTTTTTTTGCCTTTCTAAAAGAAGATATTGACATTTTCTTTCTAAACCTGATGCCCCCACCTATGTTTGCACATTTTTTCTCCTGTAAAGTCTTGCTCCATCAATTATTCTGTCTGTTGGATATTTCAAACCTCCTCCATTGGCTACTTCTCTTGATCCTTCAGACCTGTTGAAATACCTACTATCCTTAAAAAACTCAAAATAAAACTTTATCTCAACCCTGTTCCTTCTAAAGTCACTATCCCTTCTCTCTCATCCTTAACTCAGTTTCTTGGAAGAGTTGATACTTTGTGTGTTGTTCTCTCTAATTATTTGCATTTATAGCTCCTACTCCAGTGAACTACTAAAAGTGCTTTATCACAGATGATAGTAGCCTCTAATTGGGAAGTTCTTTGACTTGCACTTTTTGTATTTGGACTTCCTGTTACATTTAAGTTGTTGAATGAATGCTGTGAAACCATCTCTTCCTTTGACTTTGTAGCACAGTTTCCATGAAAACGAGGGCTTGAACTCGCCTGGTATAACACCATTGGGTCAATATAACATCATTTTATATTGTAATTTACTGAGTTTTTGTGTTCATCCCTTGAGATTTTGGTTTCATAGGAATCAATGTTACATCTTTGCAAATTGGAATTTTTTTTTAGTCGCTGTTAAATTCCTATGGCCTAAGATAGTCCCCATCACATAGTAAGTACTCAGTGAATACGTAGAATTGATAAGTATAATTTGAGGCCACTTGGTTTCATTTTAAAGGTAGGAAAGTGAAAGATTCAATAAGTCAGTTTTTCTTCAAGATCTATCTGGAATAATCTATTAATATCTAAACTGTCTTATCCATGCCACCCCAGCTATAACATGAGTACCTACTGTGCGCCAGGTACTTGGGATACAGCAATAATACAGTGACTAGGACAAATGTCCTTTCTTCTTGGGCCTCACAAAACAGATAGGGGAGATAGGGAATAAACTATGTTTGTATGTCAGAAGAATCTATCTAGATAAATAGAAATGGACGGAAAGATGGCTTAAAAGCTCCTATTTATGGTGCAGGTATAACCAGAGAAAGCCCCACAGAAGAGTGGAGATCTCAGATGAGAAACATTGATACTCTATTTCCTGGTAAAATTCAGAGATCGCGGAGGTTGACAGAGAAGATAATGCATACAACACATGATGACGTGAGGGCATACTGCACCCTCAAGGAAATTAACTCTCAAGAATTCATCTTGACAGTAAAATGGCAAAATAGTATCAACTTCAAGGGGTTTGGAGAAGAGTTAAAAAAAGAAAGAATGAATGAAAATAAAAGTATACACATATGCAGAGCATGGCTTATAAATATTGATTAAATATCAATTATTTTCTCTTTTTTCATTCAATCCTTGCTAAGTACTGTGTGCCAGAAATTCTTATTATAATAGGAATACAATATTGAAAATAGACATATCCTCTTCCCTACTTGAGCACAGAATAGTCAGGTAGTAATTGTGCTCATAAATATGAACTGTGACAGGGCCGTGCTATGAAACTACAAGGCACAAAGGAGAAGCCACATAGAGACCGGTTTTACTACAGGGTCAGAGAGCACTTCCTTCAGAAAGTAGAATGGAAACAAACTTGGCGGAGGAATAGGCACTGCCTGGATCAAGAGGAAAATGTGCAGGAAGTTCCAAGGCAGTATGCGAAGATCTAGACAGAGCGGGGACATAAAAGATTTGGGGGGCTGACTGAAGGCCATCAGGGCCGAAACATAAGATAAAGGGGAAACAGTGAAATGAGGCTGAAAAGGAGCAGTCAGCCCTGGCTGGTCATTTTGTCAGTAGTTCCTGATCTGACCTTCGCTGACCTCTCTGACAATTTCTGAACTGTCTCATGTGAGCAATCCAATGTCTAACCATTGCAGGGTTCTTGTTCTTTGGAATGTTCCCCTCTGTTATGCACTTCCTGCCTTTCTGGGGCTTATTCACTTCCACCTGCCTTGGCTGTCCTTATTTATCTAATACTATTTTGCCTTTAAAACCCAATGAACTGACCCCCTTGATGCCCTCGCTTCATTTAAATGCTGGTCAGTTCCCACAAGACCTGTGTGTATTTTACCTGGAGACTACACTACGTTGCACTGAGGTTATCATACCCATTTGTTGTTGGACTCTAAGTTCCCTGAGGAAAGACAATGCTTCACGTAACTTCTCTTCCCATGAAACCTGGGAAAAGGTGAGCAACTGGTAAAAGAAAGTCAGGTCGATTTACAGATAGATGAAAGTTGTGTCATCTATTTAAAGAGCATCTTGCTAAATAAAGAACATTGTAAGTAGGTTCCTAACAGCTTTAAAATTGGAAAGACAGCTTCTGATAGCAGGTAAGAATGGTACCTGTGGTGATATTATTTCCCAATTCCCATACAAAGGAAATAAAAATCCGTTTCAAAATTTTCATCACCCGAATATGTCAACAATAATTACAAAACTTCAGTGAACTATAAGATGTTTGCCTTTTCCCCCAACATGTTTAAGGCAAGGAACATAAAATAAACAGATTTTTAAAAGTTCTGCTCAATTCTGTTTGAATCCTTGGGAGGGATCTATGGAACATAGAACCCACAATCTCATGAGTGCTAGGTGAGAGTTATAGCACAAGCCACACTCCCCAAAACCCCTTTGAATCTTTTATCCAAAGAACTCAATGGTGGTTGGGCCAAGCAAATCCCTGCTGTACCAAAAAAACACTTCAGTCATAAAGACAAGTGCTTGACAATGTACAGTGCTACAGGGACAGCTCAGGGCAGACTCTATGGCCTTGCCTCCCACGTTTACGCCTGTGCAGAAAACCTCACTTCAATGCTATCTCTTTTGTGGTTCAATGTGTGCTTACTTTAAAAACATATGCTCTTCCTTTGATTAAAAAAAGTGTCTTTTATTTAAACAGATAACAACTGTTAAAATTTCCAACCTGGATCATTAAAAAAGAAGAAACAAGTAGAAAGTGTTCCTCTCTCTTGTCAGTTACAGTATTTTCTGTTGTGAAAGAATGTATGTGAAAATCGGAGCCTTTTTGAAAAGAGTATCTGAATCAGTGTAACAGGATTAATTAGGGACAATTTAAATATTGAAGAACAAGGGAAGATAAATAAACAGGACTCAGAGATTAATGGAGCTATTCACAGACAAAAGTGGTTATAAGGAATTTCTGGGATACACTCAATGAAAATAATAAACACGTATGTTTTTCATTGGCTTATGTTCACATTAGGTCCTGAGTGCCCGCTCTGTGACTATAACAGCTGGTAGGAATCCTCAGTGTGACAGCACGGTCCCTGCAGCATGCTGTGTGTCACCAACCTCAGTGGTACTCCAAAATAATGCACGGATGAGTAGCAGCAGCACCACCTGGGGACTTGTCAGAAGGTGACATCTTGAAACCCATTTTGGGGATGTGAGTACAGACACTGATATAGGGAACGTGTCGCTGCTGATATCATTTACGTACAGACACTCAGGTTTCTTCTAGTCTTTAACTATGATGAATAAAGCTGCTGTGAACACATGAGAGTGAGTGTCTAGTGGACGGATGCCTTCGTTTCCTTTGGAGTAGAGTTGCTACGTCACAGAGCAGATAAATGCTTAAGAAACAGCTAAGCGGTTTAGCAATTTTCCAAACCAGCTATACCAATTTACACTCCCACCAATAATCTACCATTGAGTAGAGAGTAGTACATCATTGCTTTTAATGTCCATTTTCCTGATGACTAAAGACATTGAACACTATTCCAGGTGCATATTAATCATTGAAGTATCTTTCTTCGTGAACTGTCCTTCAAATCTTGCTCCTTTTCATTGGATTGTTTTTCTTATTAATGTGTTGTAGGATTTCTTTATATAAATAGTTCTCCATTTGGAGACACTTCTTGTACATGCATTCAATCACATGCACAGAGAAAACATTTGAACAAATAATTGCATTTGTTCTGATCATGTACATCAGTTTGTTATCATTCCCTAAATAGTGCAGTATAACAACTATTTAAATAGCATTTACATTGTATTAGGCACTGTAGATGATCTATAGGTAATTTAAAACATAGAGGAGGATATGAATAACTTACATGCAAATACCATGTCACTTTATATAAGAGATTAGCTGCTAGTTTTGCTGTCTGAGAGAAGTCCAGAACAAATCCTCCAGGAATACCAACAGACAACTGTATATGTGACTTCCAGTTGTCTCTCAGATATGATATATTTTGCAAGTATTTTCACCCAATCTTCCCCCTTTCTATTTATTTTCTTAACGTGCAGAGTTTTTTTGAACTTTGAAGATCATCTTATCAATATTTTCCATTTAGTTTTTCTTTTCTTCATAATTTCCTAAAGAAAAACAGCATAGTCATTTTTAATGTTTTGAAGATATTCCTTTATGTTTTATTTGAAAAGTTTACATACATTTAGCACTTATATTTATGTTACATTTCAAATAAATTCTATTACGGGCTGTAAAGTAGACTTTGAGTTTCATTTTATACATGGAGATATCCAATTGGTCTTTTATATCCATTTACTACATGTCCAGCTCAAGTATTTCTTGAGAACATTTTTCATCATCCATTAATTAGTCATGCTAACTTTGTAATTTTACAAATATCTGAGGGATTCATCTTTAGACCTTCCATTCTATTCCTTTAAATAATGTCCTTTTGATGTCAGTTGGCCTCAATTATATTAACTTCACAGTAAGTTTTAAAATCAGATTGCATAAATCATACAAAGTTTTCATCCTTTACAAGATCATTTTTGGGATAAGGTGTCTATTTTAATGTATTTTGCATTCTCATGTGAACTTTTAAAAACTTCTTTAACATTTTGTTAATAGAAAAATTTTAAACTATGAATTCAGTTTTTAAGTAGATAAAGCATTTCTGATTTTAGCAGTTTACTATCAATTTCAGATTTAGTAAGTTGTTCTTTCCAAGAATTTTTTTTATTCTAAGTTGTTGAATCCACCAGGATAGTTTGTCTGATTATTTTAGCATTTGTAGGAACTACAACAACATCTTGCCGTTCATTCCTGATATTGTAGATTATATTCTATGTTTCTTAATCAATCTTGTTAGATTTTATCAATTCATTAAACTTTACAAAAAGGTAATTTTTAATTTTGTGTTTCTGTCTATTGTTTGTGCATTTCCTATTTTTAAAAAAAATCCTGCAAATTTTATTCAAAATTTTATTCTACTCATTAGCAATTTGATTAGTGCTTCTTTCTAGTTTCTGAAAGTACAAACAGAACACTCACTTTCATTTCGTTTTTTCAAATATAGTCATTCAAAATTTACATTTTTCTCAAGTACTTCCTATAGGTTTTGGCATATTGTGTTTTCTGATTCCCTGTCCAAGATTTCCCACGCAACTGCCAGCTCTTTTAAAAGACGTTTCCACCAATGATCAAGATTTAGGGGCCTCTGACTCCTCCCTCAAGCGCCCCACCACCACCACCGGGCAACTACTGCACAAGCGACAAGCCCGAACCTGGCCAGTATTTGGCCTTCCAGGATGGCAGCCATAAGCAGCCCGGACCTCCGCCTGAAGGGGCAGGGGTGGGGCAGGCAAAGCCAGCGCTCCTGAACAGATTGCACAAATTCAGCTTCAAACCCCAGCACAGAGAGCAACGTTTGAACTGACACGGTGTGTGCAAAGATCCTGGGATGGTGGGCAGCTGCTGACTGCACCTGTGCAAACTCCCCTTTTTTGACTGTATAAACTTTACTCCTCAAGTCCTCAGGGAGCAGTCGGTCGAGCCACCCCGTCCTGTGTGCTGGCTCCTTATGCTCTAGCATAAACTCTAATAACTCTTCACTCAGACCTCATTGCCCACTTGCCTCTTCTTGATTTCCATCTCAAATTGGGCACAAGAACCCAAAGCTAAGCTGGAAATACTAAAAGCTGGTAACGCAGAGAGCTGACAAGACTGGTAAAAGGTTTTTAACAAATTATGTACACGAAACGTTTGATATTTTATTACAAAATAGCCTTTGTGTCAGATGCTTTTGCCCATGTAGAGGCGAATGTAAGTGTTACTGAGCATGTTTAAGGTAGGCCAGGCTGAGGAATTAAAATAAGTGGTTGAGGTGTGTTAAATTCAATTTTGACTTACGATACTTTCAGCAAACTATTGGTTTATCAGGATGTTCATAACTTCATCTTAAATTCAGGATCAACATATATAAGGATTTTTCCAGAATTTTCTTTTCTGTTACTCAGATTTCCTGCCATTTTCAAAAGAGAGCAATCTCTATGTGTGGCTGCGCCTTCGATACATACTGAGATTTGTTCCATGGCACAGCATATGGTCTATCTTAGCAAACATTTCATGTGCATTTGAGCAAAAAGAATCGAATTCTCACTCATTTTGTCACTGGTCAGTTAGGGCTCTGTCACATTTCATTATCATCCTGAGACACAGACTGTTGAGGCAGATTTCTTCCAGGGCACTGATGGTACCATGTCACAGGAAAGGAATTTCAAATCATCCATTGGTTCCTAAAAATTCTACCTCAGATGACATATACTTGTTTCACCACATTTATTTTATGTATCAAAGGAGCAGCCGCACATAGCAATTGTTCTCTTCTGAAAATGGCAGGAAATTTGAGTCAGTAACAGAAAAAAAAGTCTGAAAAAATCCTCATATGTGATGATCTTCAACTTAAAATGAGGTTATGAATATCCTGATAAACCGAGAGTTTGCTGAAAATATCGTAAGTCAAAAAATGAATTTAATACACCTCATGCAATGGCAAGAAAATGACATGGCTATTTCTGCTGTCAATTCCAAAGATGCATAACACTTCAACAAAAAAGATAATTTCAACACATATATAATCCATGACAAAGACATTAGAGTCGTATGACCTTTGGTACTGTCTCCACATATCTCTCCAATCCATCAGTTCCCTGCATTCCCATTGCCCACACTGTTGTTCAAACCACTCTCAGTCCAGCTGGATTAGTGCAAGAAATCTTTTAATAGATCTGTCTGCATTGCTGCTTTGGCTTCCTGACAGCAGTTACAGTATTCGACAAAAATCTGACTATGCCATGTACCATCTCCCTCGTTATCTGCCAGCCCCGCATTAAAACCTCGTAATTGCTTCTCAACACGCTTAGATTAAAATGCAGTCTTCCAGTGTGGTGTACAAGGCTCACCCAATCCACTCTGGTCTCCACTCACCAGCCTCGTGGCTCTCTGTGCTTTGATGGATCACTCTACTTACACCACTATAGACTCTCCAAAGGCTATTCCTGCTGTCTAGAATGCCTTTTCCTTCGGCCTTTCCCTGGCTCAGTTTAACAACCATATCAGAGCTTCTCTATCTCTGCTTCTTCTTACAGAATCACATCAGTTATCACATTTTCTCATTATATATTTATTTGCATTGTTACCTTTTTCTCTAGTAGTGACCATAAAATTGAATTAATTATATCACTCAGTTCAGGGATACAATTATCTATAGTCTGTGCTTGACAATTTGTTTTTATTTTGCTTTTACCTGACATTATTTTTTCACTCCTTTCCCCTTCTCACATTAGCCCCTAATTCTAATCCACCTGATGGATGGCTTTTCAATTTTCATTACATATATCAACTTTTTTTTTTTTTTTTTTGGTGGGAGGTGCTGGCAATCGAACTCAGGGCCTCGCATTTGCTAGGCAAGAGTTCTACCACTTGAGCTAAATCCGCAACCCCAGGTTTTTTTTTTAATATCAATTTTTTTGGCACACATAAACAAACACACATGTTTTTATGTATTCTGAATCTTATTTTCCTCCCACAGAATCAAAAATCTGAAACTGATGTTGCTATGTTAATATCAAGATTATCCTTTCTGGCTAACCCTCTGTGGTATTATTACCACTTTGCAGACGAAGACACCAAGATTCTACGAGGCTGAGCAGTGCCTTAGGTGTTCATGGACAGAGTTCTATAGATCCAGAAACCAAACCTAGTTTTATCTAACCCCAATGATAGTCCTCTGTACTCCCTTTCTGTCAAGTCTTCTTGCTATCACTACATCTTTTTAGAGATAGAGAAATGTTGTATCACAATGGACAAATGGTAGAATTAAACTTAAAACCTGCTTTCCTCCCCTCCCATCCTCTTTTGCTTGACTCGGTATTCCCTAGACACACTGCATTCAGCGCTTACTTTTCTGCCCTGAGTGTTCAGACTTCAGTTTGCCCTCCTGGGGCCCACTGCAACAACATACTGCAAACATCAAGCCCTGTGCCAGCTTTTAGCTTTGTTCGAATCTTTCCTGTTTGCGCCGGCCTCAAACCGGCTATTTGGAGTTGGCAAAACTATTTACTCTCAAGTCTCCACTGTCAATAGATCAAAAAGAAACAGTGATAACTCAGTGACGGTCCAGGCAGCCTGCCCATCAGGAGCATCAGCCTGATGGATTTCTATGTACAGGGAGATTTATCCTGAAACCTAAGCAAACAGAAATTCCTGATTTTGCTCCAGAATGAATATTAGTGTTGTCCACTCCTGCGCTTGCCAGGCCAGTGAGGAATCTGTGCAAACATCTCTCTTGGCTGAAATAACCTTTCAGACTTTGTAGAGTACTAATGGGGTTGGGGCTTAATATGCATGAACAAACAGCTTACAGGGACCAGAGTGAGATTCTCGCATCACTGGTGAGAGTAGCAACCACTCTCCCTCTTTCAACAAGTATTTTCGCATGTCTGCTATGTGACATATACTACACTAGATATGGGAGACGTTTGGGATGAAATACAGATTCTCTGTCTTCAATGTAGACACAAACTATTGGGAGAAATAAACAAAAAAAAAAGTGAAGGAAGTAAAACAGTCACAGCAATGCTATGCATTCTCCTGCAGCGACTGAGATCTAAGTCTCACCTGACATGGTAAAACACACAGTGGTGCAGAGTACGGGACTGCTCTGCTGCTCCTGGTGGGTGTTTTGATAGCTCTTGAACACCTCAATGAGCCAAATGGAAACGGACCACAAAGCTGTGGGACTGAGATTAATTGGTGATGCTTCTTTTGTCAGGCACTGTGGAAATTAACTCCCAAGAGTGTCAGAAAACACATTGAAACTTCCATTTCCCCAATTTTCTTATCTGAGAAAAAAGTAACTTGAGTTACTCTTTCTGCAACTTAGCAAGCCACATGAGATGACTCAACCGGGCTTATTACATAAACCTAACCTGGTATTTATATACACATAATTGTCATTCTGATTTCCGGGCTTCTGGGAGATGTTGACTTAGTATCTTTTCTTGTTCTTCTACAGTCTTTCTAAACGCCCCATATCATTCTCTGCCGCTGCCCCATTCTTCCCCTCCTTCTCTATTACTGTTTAATCACTTACTAGAGCAGGCAAAGTTTTAAAATTACTATAATTCATATTTTAATAGATAATTTCAAGATGTTCATCCTAGCAATTTATTTTATAATGAAACATTGTGTTTTAGAGACATAACTTTCAGGCTTTGAGTTTTATACTTTTTCGATTGTTACTCTTTAGACCCTATTCTCAGCTACCTCTTCTAGGTGAAAACAATGAAATACGGGTGTGCCTAATCCTTGGTCATTATTTATGTTTACATAGTTCATTTCAGAGGACACCACAAACATCATGTACCTTGCACTTTTTCAATGTACAATTTGGGTAGTGTGTGTGTGTGTGTGTGTGTGTGTGTGTGTGTGTGTGTATGCCAGTCATGTCTAGATCTACTTCTATGAATGAAACTCTGTTATAAAATTAAGTGGCTAAACACCATATCTAATGAATGGACTGAATAAGGTTGGACCTAAGATTTCTTCCTCCTCTTCTTGCATCCCTAAGAATTGTACACACTTGAAAGAAAGTGTTCATGACTTAGTCTTGTGGATAGCATTGAATCTAGAAGACATGATTGAGCATAAGAGTTCTGAAGCAGAACTGATGAGGAAGCATAAGGACACATCATACTGAGCTGGCCCATTATCATGTCTTGGCATCTAAGTAAGTGTTTAACCAAATCCTGAAGTCCCCAGCCAGACAAGGACATGTGGAACACAAGGAGAGTGGTTCAGTTTGGCTTTGAGAACAATTAATCAAGCAAATAAGTGGCAAAGAAGCTACTGCACTAAGCAGCAGCGTTCCCTAAATACAGCTATGGCTGGATTTTCTCTCTTTATCTCTCATCAGGTTGGTCACATAGAGAGCAAAACTTTCTATGCCATGCCCTGCTATCTTTCCTTCTTCCTATGTCTACCTTTCAGAAGATTAACAACTATCATTGGCATATTGAGGATCTGAGAAATCCTGCAGTCCATAACCTAGGTTTGTCCTGCATACCCTACTGGCTCAAAACGGATGTGAGACTAACATCGCTTTTCACAGCCCACATATGACTATTTCCACATCCTCAAGGAATATTCTGGACACCCCTGATCCAAATGCCCTTCTCCTCTTTGCTAGCCCAACTACATGATATCACTGAGCTGGCAATCTCTGTGCTTAGGTTACAATGCTGTGCAATGGGATCCATGGGTACAGAAGTACAAGTGTGCTGGAAATAATGACTTTTGTTTATGTCATACACTTACACACCAGCTAACTGTCAGAACGACAGCCGAAATCAAAGGAGACAGAGAAAAGTTGCAGAAAATTGTTAGAATTTTCTAAGCATGGCTGCTTGGCCTTTCTCCCCATCCCCAGTGTCAGCCTTCATCCGAATTCACTTTCTTCAGGGTGTACTTAGCCAGATGGGAGCATCCTAGAGTTGGGAGCTGTCCTTCAAGGGGTGAGAGGTGGAGACAGGGGCAGTGAGAAGTTATATATCTCAGAGCATTTTCCTCTTCTTGTAACTATTATTGGCCATTTAGTCATTTTTCCATTTTTCCTAGTTCTCTTTGCCTGTCTCCTATACGTGGTTAAACTTGAAATTTAATACTAGCCTTTCTAACTCTCATTCCTAAGGGTCCTACTTCGGTCCCATTACCAAGATACTATTTTCCTCCTCCAGGGTTAAGAGGCTGTGCAACTGGTAATATATATCATTATCTAGTCCCAGGCCATGACTGGTACTTTTCCATGCCTCCGGCCTCCTTTTGAAATCATCCTTGTTTTTCATGGAGCTGTGATTTTCTTTTTTTTAATTTCCAAAATGAATAAAGGCCAGGAAAAAAAATCAGGAAAGATGGTGTTCAGTGGAGCCAGGCATGTCAACAACCCTGTTTCACCTTAAAGAAATGAAACTTATTGTCACTCACTCCATAAAATTCTACAAATGTCATCTGGGACTCAAAGTATTAATAAAGTAGTGATTAGTCTTTATTTGGAACTCGAATTGTGTGATGCTCTGTATTAAATACTTTAATCCCCACAGCAACATATAAAGTAGATATAATTGTTATCCTCCTTTTACGAGTGAAAAAACTAGAGACATAGGCTTTTCTAAAGAAACAGAACGGGTGCTTGATGGAGTATCAAACTGGACAGTCTGAATAGTGATTAGACTTAAGCATTAGCAAATACTATTTTAAGTCTGGGTGAAATATTAAGATCCTACCTTGACATATTTAGAGCCTTCCAATTTATATCTGAAATTGCTTTCCACATACCTCTCCTGTAATTCTCCCTCATGCATCCTACATTCATTCACTTATTGAATGTTTATTGAACACCTCCTATATGCCAGAAACTGAGCTAAATATCTGGTAGCTGCACCATTCTAGCAGTCTTAATCTGTTCAGTCATTATAACAAAAATGACACAAACTAGATAGCTTGAAAACCAAAACAATTACTTCTCATAGTCATGGAATCTGTGAATTCCAAGATCAAAGCAGATTCATTATCTGGCAGGACTCATCTTTTCTCTGTAACCTTACATGGCACAAGGGTAAGGTCTCTCTAAGGTCTCTTCTACAAGGTCACTACTCTTATTTATAAGGCCTCTGATCTCCCAGCCTAATCACCACCTAAATACCCAACCTCCTGATACAAGGAGGTGGGTTAGAATTTCAGCTGATGAATTTTGGAGGGACATAAATATTTTGAATATGGTACTGGCTCTGCACGACGAACATCCTACACATATCCTTATTTTTACATGAATAGTGTCTTGTTTCTGTAATGAGTTTCCCTCCCTCCTTCCGTTTTCCTACACACTTGAAGACTCAATTCAAATTTTTTCTTTCTCTATGAAGCTTTCTGCATCTCATCTATGCACAATAACTCTTGGGCTACCACTGAATTTTGTGGACATTTCTTTTATACTCCATAACCGAGTATCTATCTGTCTATCTGCCATACCTTTCTGCTGATGTTTTGCTTAATGACTTGAGCCATGTCTCCCTAAATTTTCTACTTCTTTGTAAAATTTCTGGTATTTGATAAATATCTTAGAACTGAATTAATCTGCTACTTTAAATTCTGAGAACATAAACCATATTGAACAACCTAAAGGTTTTTATTTGTGAAAACCTTTAGACTACCTTTTTAAAGAAGTTTCCTCAATAGAAACCATCTACAAGGATCTCTGGTCTAGTAAGAAGTCTTACAAAAATAAAGAAACAATGAAACTTATGTTATGGACTGAATGGCTATGCCCACCCCCACCCCCAAATTTATATGTTAATATCCTCGCTTCCAGTACAATGATATTAAGAAATCAGGCATTTGGAAAGCAGTTAAGACACTAGAGTAAATGCTTCATGCATGGAGTTGTACAGTGCCCCAAAAGAGACCCTAGAGAGCTCTATAGCTGTATCTCTGCCATGAATGGAGACAAAGATAGCCACCTGTGAACCAGGAAGTGAGACCTGGCCAGATGCTGAATCTTAGGACTCCTTGATTTTGGACTTCCCATTCTCCAGAAATGTAAGAAACAAATGTTTGCTGTTGAAGCCACTCAGTCTATAGTATGCTGTGAGAGCAGCCAGAACTGATCAAGACACTTGTAAAGACTACAGTAAAGAGGCACATAGGAAAGAAGTGAAGAATGAGGTGGAGCCAGGAAGCCACCTGGAGGGGTCAGTACATGCTTCTCACTGGAAGTGCTAACTGTGATTGGAAAGACAGGGATTAGGTCTTAAGTAGTTTGACAGCAGGGTGAATAGTTTTTCAGAACACAAATGTCTAGACTCACATGAAAATGTGGCCTAACCATGAGTCTAGGAAGTATAAAGTGATAAGTGAGCTAATAGCTAACAAAAAGAAATAGGCATCAAGGTCTTTAAAAGAGCAAAATAATAAAGATTCTGTTATGCCATGAAAAAGTGCTGATTTTTTCCGACCAGAATTAAATGGAGCTGTGAAAACACCATTTACACTTACATTTAAACAGAAACGATCAAATGTTTGGTCATAAAAATAACTATGTTGATAGTGTAAAGATAAAATTTTTGGAGTACATTGGTTTAGCATCTAGGAGACTACCATCCTCCCCTTCTTGCATGTACAATTAGCTTCAAAGGAATAAAGCAGCCCCCTAGGTCAGGAAGCACGAAGTCTTCCTGGCCGGTTCCCCTGGTTGACGATGCTCCTGGGGTCTTTTGGCCCAGGCCACTCCCTTCTTTGCTGTGTTTTTCTCTCTTGTTTTGCTTTCCTGGGAAATTTCATGGTTTATTTGTTATGCACACCCTCTATTTAAAGAAAGTATAATCATCCTTATCTAGGTCCCTGAAGATTTCTAAGCTTCTCATTCTCAGAATGCAAAAATATAAATCCCTTCTCAGATATTCTTTATTCGTTGGGAGAAGGATTATTTTGCTTGCAGATGACAGAAATTTGACTTAAATTAGCTTCTATAAAAAATGAATTCAGCTGCTTATATAATCAGAACATCCCAGAGGGGTTTACCTGGCCAGGTAAAGCTAGATACAGGGTTTAAAACCATCAACAGCACTCTTTATCTTCAACTCTTAGCTCTAGCACCCCCCGTGCCTTGCTTTCCATGTACACTGTCTCCCTGTGGGAGCAAAGGTGGTGACCAGCTGCTCCAAGCTCACACTGTCCTCACAGTCTTAAGTCCAGAGGAAAGTACACGGCCCTCTTCTCACAGCAACCCCACAAATCCTTTATGAGGTCTTTATCAGTGTTGTGGGGATGTGCATACCTGATTCCGGACTGCCATGGTTGGACTATAGCTTGTCCTCTCTGGAACTTGTGTGGAAGTTTAGCCCCCTTTGGGAGGAAGGAAGAGGGCAGAACTTTAACTATGGCAGCTTGAGGTGGGCCTTTGGAAAGTGATGGAATTAGATAAGGTGATCAGAGAAGAGTCCTAATAATTGAATACTTGGAGCTTTATAAGAAGAGGGAGAGAACCAGAATGCACACATCATGCACACTCTCTGTCTTCCATGATGTGACACCTGCATCATCCTGGGATTCTGCCAGCAAAAAGGCCACCACTAGGTACAGCCCCTCAAGAACCTCCAAACCATGAGCCATGACCAGCCTTTTCTTTAAAACTTACCTAGTCTGTGGTACCATCACATTAGCCACAGGAAACAGACTGCTACATGGACTAACCCCTATATCTAAAGGGGCCTAAGGTATCAGGTTGGCCTGCTGGCAGTGGCTCAATGAAGCTGGCATGTGTAAGTCTGGCAAAGCCAATTCCATGTTCCTCTCCCCAACACTATGCTTAGTAATGTCACGTAGGGAACGGGAAGTCAGTTCCATTTACCTACATGGAGTGTTTCCACCACAGGCACACCACAGAGACACGAGCCACACAGCAGGACCTCTTTTCTGGAGAAGCACATTATCAGTGTGTGATGCCTATCCGCACCCTAGGAAATGAAGTGTCCCATGACTGGCATTCCTATTAGTATCATGTGCAGCAGAGAAATTTCCAAAAAGGAAAGTAGCAAAGGCAGACCAAAAAGTACTGGTATCTATCACATTTAAGATTGTTTCTTTGTTCTCAGTCACAAAAGGCAAATCCTGCTCTTCGCGGGTAGTGAAAGTACAGTTCTCCATGCCATTTGACATGCACATGTTCCAAGGACCAACCTACAATTATCTTTGGAAAACAGAGGAAAGAAGGAAAGAAAAATGAGACTGATTCTTCCCACTTTTAGAGCTTTCGCCCCTATAAGTGATCTGATAAGGAAAGTGAAGAATTTAACACTAATCTCACCCAATAGAAGCACCACACAACACACTGCAAAAATTTAATATGTATTTCTAGAAATGCCACGACCAACAGTCATTTAGAGTCTATGAAATGTGTTATATTTGTAACTTTTTTTGGCTGGAATAGGCTAAATTATCGACTATGTCCCACTAAGGGAACACTTCCTCAGAAGATACCTTAGAATATCTTAACTTTAGGAAACTATGGAGATCACAAAATAGATAGCCAATATTATACTTTGCTTCGATTGGAGTCCAAAGACCAAATGGAAAAGGAGGTGAAACTTCCTTGAAATTATTGCTGCTGCTAAACTGCTTCCCTTTCCTCCTACAAGTGGAGAAGCAGATGACTTGGGAAATACGCACATCCCCTTATGACCCAGGAATTCAGTCAAGGTCAGGCAGATCTTCCTCCTCAATCCTAGGTGAAGCTACCTGAGCTGATGCTTGCTCTTCGACCAGTTCTACCATCCTACTGATCTGTTTTGTCTGGGAAGAGGATAACTATTCCATAAATATAGAAATGCCCTTAAAACCCAAGCAGCTGTGCTGTTGAGCATCTTGATGAGAAAAACAGACAGAAAAGGTCCGGTTTGGTGACACAGAAGAGACAGTACTCAGGAATCAGAGGTCCCGAGGAGACAGCAGTGATGGGTACCAGCTGAGCACACTGTACAAAAGAGTGGAGGAACTGCAGTACAGCAAGTCGTGAGATGCCTCTCTAGCCTCCCAAACAGCAGAGGATTCAATAAAAGAAAGCGCCAAAGCTAGCCACCAAAATTGGATGGAATTTCTGAAAAGCCTTCAGGATTCTCAAGAATATTAATAGAGGGAAATCCAGAAAATAAGAACCTTTCTGCTAGGTGCCAGTGTGTAAGGACTCAAATCACCTAAATGTGGGTTCTTATTGTAAAATGGGACTGCAGTTTTAATCACCAGTTAGAGAACACTGTGACATTTATTTAAAATCCACTACTATTTAACTAGGTTTAGAGAGTGAAAATAATAAAGGTAGCCTGTATGAGTCTCTCCCCATAATGAAATGTGGTGCCATACATTCATTTGCTTGCATAACTCTGTGTTAAAAGCCTCTTACTGGTTGCTTATTCTGATTGGATTAGTAATTTTGTGGTTTTAACCATGTATCTTCCTCTACTCCAGCTTTTCGTCTATATATCCCGAAATATGGTCATGTAACTATGAACGTATGTGAAAGAATATATACTTTACATATCCTCGGTTTTTTGTTTTGTTTTGTTTTCTGTTTGTTTGTTTGTTCGGTCCCACCCCATATTCACCAATGCTGGGAGAGTGCTCTACCACTGACATATACCCTCAGCACATTTTCAAAAACTTTATTTTGAGTTGGATCTCACCAAGTTTCTCAGACTGGCCTAGTACTTGTGATCCTCCTCCTTCAGCCTCCAGAGTATCTGGGATTACAGGAGGACCACCACGTCTAGCTCCTAATGCTTTTTCAACATCCTCTTCTCCATGTCTGGAAAGCTCATCAGCCCTTATCCCCATTTCTTGCAATATTTTTTTCATCCTGTAAGAAATAATTTCTTTTTCAGCTTCTTCTAATCCCATCTCCTCCCTGTTCTCTTCCTTCCTTCTGAACTCATCTTCCATTAGTACTGGCTCGAACCTCTCCTGTCTGCTGTTGAGCAAGCTGAGAAGAGTGCTGCCACAGTACCGTGAGTTTACACACATCGTACCAATGATATGACGAGTTCTTTGGAAAGTAGGTTCTTTCTTGATGATCCTCATCTACAGTTCTGAAGCCTAGAATTTTGTTTGGTACCTAGTCATCATTCACTGAACATGTGATTGATTACATAGTTTAAAATATGAGCTTTTAATGTTTTAAAGATGTTCAAAACTCCACAAAAGTATTTAAAATGTTTTTAGTTCCTTCAATAATGATGTGTATCCAGACTTTCAGCATCCGTGTTAAAATTTTATACTTTTGCAAATACCTAAGCAAGGAGATAATATAGAAAAACCTAGTTGTTTAATGTTTCTTAAACAACTACTCATCATGTAGGAAGCATGCCCCACAGTGGAATAAATCACATTACCAAACACTGTAATTAATTGATTCTTGATAAAAGAGACACATTGAATGGCTAATTATGATGTTCATGTCAACAGAGCAACGGCCATTCAGTAGATAAATGAGTAGCAAAATATCTCTTCAGCTACATGAGAAAACTATGACCAAAGAAATTCCAGCTTCACTAGCAATAAATCATAATAATTTATAAATCATTTCAAATACCAAAGATGCAATATAATTTTCCCAAGAAGAATAAATATTAAAACAGAATTACATTTTTGAAAAAGTATATCGATGTACATGTACATAAAATTAGCATTCATTCAACAATTAATTGCATATTATGAAGGATCTAAGCCTTAATTCAGTATTGATCTGATGGACACAAAAAACATAGTGTTAATTTTCATCAGCAAGCCAAATTGAAATCAGAGGTTCTATATACTGTATTTGCTATTTTTATTGTCTAGTATATGTTGCAACTGAATCATGAATGTGGGAGGAACATGAAATATAGAAAATGAATAGCTCACAGAGATGTTCTTGCTGAGGATTTAATTGGCACTAATTCATTAAAAAGTAAAATAATCCATGGCCAGGCTTGGTGTTGCATGTCTGAAATAATACCAGCACTCTGAGAAACTGAGGCAGGATGGTCTCAAGTCAACTAGGACCTTGGTGAGACTCTGTCCTCTCTCTCAAAATAAATAAATAAAAAGTACTGGGAATGTAGCTCAGGGTTAAGACCCCAGGCTCAGTCTTCAGTACTGAGGTGGGCATAGATCCAGTGTGGGGGCTACAGAAAACAAATGGAGGCTCACTAGTCACAGTTTATAGCCCAAGTACTGACCTTTCCAAAATTTGATACTGTCAGACTTATTTCATAAATTCAAATTAAATGTTTACCAAGCTCCCAAGATAAGCAAATCATTGTGTAGAATGTAAAGATAAATAAGACACAATCCTTTCTCTCAGGAGGCACATAATTAAGAAAAAAGAGATGAACACATTTACAAGTTTATTTCAACAAGCATATATCAACCATCTTCTGTTTCCAAGGCATTATATTAGTATTCAAATCAGAGAAGTAAGATGATCCAATGACTGGATCTATTGCTCTGATCGGAAAGAGTCAAGTTTTACAACGTGTTGTATAAACCCTTGGGTAAAATTGACTCCTTTACAGTGGTCTTGTTTAAGGACCCAAAGAAGGATTTTAGAATCATAAAAAACAGCACCCAAACCAAATGAAGTCGGTTTTGTAATTAATGCTAAAGTCTATATAGGACTGAGTAATGTGTATCATAATCAGCAATGACTACGGGTCTAAATCACTGCAAATGCCTTGCGGACAGGATATATCTTGTATCAAAGTGTTCTAAGTTTAATGGTCAATAAAGATAGAGAGAGACTGATCTGAATAACAAGCTCACTAGAACTACAAAGCTCAGTGTGGCAAACCAAGAGATTAACACATTATATAGTCAAGCCTGAGCTATGATAACATTAGTCCTATAATCTTTGTGGCCTGACACAATAAAGATTTATTGCTTGTTCATAAAAATTCTGATATGAGTTGAAAGAAGAGATCTCTAGGGAAGTTGTCCTTCTCCAAGTGACTCTGTGATTTGTGCTGTTTTGAACTGGTTAGGCTGCCATGTCAACATCCTTCTTCTATATGGAAAGGGGATTTGATAGCTCAAGTATCAAGTCTTAAATATTTTATCCTGAAAGTGACAAGTCATCTTCCCTATATTCAACTGGCCTAAGAATTAACATGGCATACCTAAATTCAGAGTTGCTGAGAAATATACGGGAATGTCTGGTTATTCAAGAAACAGTAAATGTCTGTTGCATTGACAATTAATGTCATGTCCAAAAAGAAATGGGGATGCACTAACAGTAGCTTTGTTGAAATGCCAGAGATGAGCAAAAATGTCTACTTATGTGAAATATCAAGAGTAGTAAAATTCAGAGAAACACAGAATAGAAGGGTGGTTAATGGTGGCTGGGAGAATGGGGAGAAAAGGAGTTGTTTTCTAATGGATGCATATTTTCACTTCGGCAAGACGAAAAGTTCTCGAAATCTGCTTCCCACCAGTGTAAATACAAAATCCTATAAGCCAGACTCTGTGGTGTCATTCCTATAACAACTAGTAAATATAGTAGTAATCAAAAATAAACCCTGTGCCTCAATCCCACATTTATAAAGAGGAAAATGCTTGCTGTAACAAATTCACTGATTAAGGTCAAACCAAGCGTTACGGTAAGTCTCAAAGAGAACAATTTGTTTCCATGTGATTTGAAAAGTAAATAATGATGTATAGTATTATTTTTTACACAGCAGAGAAACCAATAATTAGTAATTACTTTTTATTTTGGAAATTGCTTTAATGGCCCTCTCTAAAATACTTGATGAAAATTTTGAATAGGTATAATTTTAAGGATGAATGAGGGAAGGCCCAAAGACGAAATAGATGACAACTACAAATAAAAATTATGCCGAAAATACTTTTTAACCAAGGTATAAGGAAGATTGGGGGAACCAACAAGGCACTGCGAAATACATGGACATAAGCAAGAAGGCAACCTGTCACATAAACACACACAGGTCGCGCCAAATTCTCCTCTTGAAATGGCAAGAGGAGGGATGATGTAGTCATGCTGGTAAGAGTCAGCACCATGAACAGGGATCCACCCCACAAGAAGGCGATGTAGCCACACGGAAATACAAGGAACACAATCACTGTCAAATTGCAATGAGGCAGAAAGAAAGTGGAAAGTGCTCCCCAGTGTTCCACCACTGGCCAAATCCAAGCATAAGCCATAGTAAAGAAAGTATTCTAATTTAGTTTAGAAATGTCATCCTCCTGGAGCAACTAGAAACAACTAGAATATAAGCAACCAAAACTTCACAGAGAAACACAAGCATAAATCACTTTCAAGTGCAAATGCTACTTAACATTTTGACAAGTAAGACTAAAACGGGGGGGGGGAAGAGGAGATACATCCAGTTTATAGCTGAATTCTTGAATTATTGTGTCCCCAAATTCTCCCTGAACCATAGAGACTATTTTTATTGCCATGTTAGCTTTCAGTATATTTTTGAGTCTCCTTTCTTATAACTTCATTGTCCTTAATAGACAACATTTTCTCGGTGGCTACTTTTTCTTCTTTTTCTTTATTGCAGAACTGGAGATTAAAGGCAGGGTTTTTACACTGATCTACATCTCTAGAT
Organism: Hystrix cristata; assembly: GCA_004026905.1. Classification (NCBI taxonomy): domain Eukaryota; kingdom Metazoa; phylum Chordata; class Mammalia; order Rodentia; family Hystricidae; genus Hystrix; species Hystrix cristata. The sequence goes on from PVJO010013097.1 coordinate 26,975, forward strand.
TTTTATCATTTTCTGTAAATTTTGGGATGATTAACATTACAGTCTTTTAACTTGGATTCAAATTTCCATCCCCCTCTACTTACTACTTTACAATGCTTTCTAAGCCTCAGTTTATTAATTTTTGGAATGGAGTAGACAATTTAGTAAGTTTTTATTCATTTATTGATTGATTCAACACATACTACTATGGTTTCCTGGGCACTGCACTAGGTCCTGGGAATACTGCAGGCAACACGAAATGAGTGTCCTCTATAACGAAAGCTCTTACAAAAAGTATACTGGGAATGCCATAAATGCTCCTGGACCTGTAAGAGCTTGTGCAGAGGTTATTAAATCACTTTTCATATTGGAATCATCTGGGGAGAACAGAAAATGGATGGTTATTTTTATTTACCTCTAAAATTTTGTCTTAGATAAAGTCTTGCTACTCAAAATGCGCACCTCAATCTGCACATCTGCACCTCCCAGGGCTGGATGGAAAGCAGGTGATCAAGCACCACCTCCCATGTTTCTTCACGTGCAATAACACCCAAGAAACACTCATCTAAGCAGGGAGTTGGGCCTTGGTTTTTCTATAAAGTCACTGGTGATCTTAATTTGTAACTATATATTAAATGCCAGCTTAATTTTCTAAAGGGTTTTGTTTTGTTTTATTTGGTCTTAGGAAGTAAAGAATCAACTCTAGAGGAGGAGGTCAAATAATTTGCATATTTAATAAAAGTCACAAGGGTGCATAATGTTTTAAATAATACTGCTAAATATTCCAGGTACCTGGGGGGAGCTATCAGCAGGCCCAACCCTCTGAATAATGTAGGACCCACACAAAGTCATTATTTTCCTCACTGAAACCTGGTCTCATTATGTTTACAAAAATAGAAAACTCCCGAAGATACAACCTAGCCTCCCGAACATATGTTGATAGTCATTAATTTTACTTATAGGGATTTTTATTAGGACACAGACACTTCTGGGAGGCCCTCAGGAAAAAAAATCCAGTTACACATATAAAATGGAGTTAGGAACCCAACCAGATCATTTAATATAAGTGATCATATTCATGGAAACATAGAGAGGTAATAGATTACGACGCTTTTATTAAAGGTGGTGCTAAATGTTTAAAAACTGCTAGTGGGAATGCAAGATGGTTCAGCCACTTTGAAAAATAGGCTAGCGGTTCCTCACATAAACGTAGAGTTACAACATGATCCAGTAATTCTATTGCTAATTATACACACAAGATAAATTCATACATAACTACCCAAAAACTCACATGGAAATCTTCATACTAGCATTATTCACAGCAGGGCAAAAACAGAAATGACATATTCCCATAACTGATGAATGAAAGAATAAAATGTGGTACATCCATACAATGGAATATTATCTGGCAATAAAAAGCAATAAAGTACTAATACATCCTACAATATAAATAAACCTTGAAGACATCTTACTAAGGAAAAGAAACAGATCACCATTATATATGAAGGACATATTATCTTATCCCAGTAACATAAAATTTACAAAATAGCCAATATAGCAAATAGGCAAAATGTACTAAATTGGTAGTAGCTGAGTGATACAGAGGGCTTATTTTAGAGAGAAGAAAAACGTTCTAAAATTGATGGATACTTACCTCTGTTAATATGCTTAAAAGATACAAATTGTATAGTTTAAGTAGAAGAGTCCATGGCATATAAATTGTATCTTAATATAGCTATTTATAACAAAATAATATGTTCCTGAATGAATTAGTAACACCTGTTAATTCCTTCTTACCTTCCTTTGTTTAGAAACCTTCCTTCATAACATTCCTTTATAACATAGAAGACATAAACTGCAAGTGAATTTATTCCTTTGCATGACCAATGACACAGAAAGAAGTGTAACTGGACCTCACTAAATGCACAGCTTCTGCCCTGGAGAATGTAATAGAACTGATGATCTCACATTCTGCATTCACTGAGCCCGTCTGCTGGGCTCCCACACAGGTGAGGGACAGGCTCTGGGGCAGTCTCTTTCTTCTACTTTATCATCAAAGTTCATCGCAAGTTCTACTGGTGAAAGCCTCAAACCTAAGATCTTTTCTTCAGCCATATAACCAAAGACTGTGCAGAAGTCATTAGCTATCTCTTGATACGGCACTTGATGGGGAGACCATCGTGTGAGAAACTCTGCCTGGAACTAGCTTTTACAATCCTGAAATTTATGTCATATTATGGAAGAAAAAGGCAAAGAAAAATGTATAGGCCATCTCAGACAGGAAAAAAAGCTCTATTCGAAGTAGATTCATTTCTTTGTTAAATCACTAACACCTCACACGTGGTCTACAATGTGTTGATTTTGTAGTTTAAATCTCAAGGAACAAAACTGCTTCTTTTATTCATGAGTTGCTGGTGATGCCTGTAATGCTCCATCTATTTCCTCCTTTAAACACCTACTGCTCAACTTTCAGGATATTCGGTTTAATGAAGTTGACTTCATGGTGCTCTCTAGAGATGTGAGTGCATTTACTGATATACCAATAAGTCTGACAGCACTAATCATGGACTTCAGGTCACATGACGAACTGCAATTACCAAGGAGTCACAGTGGTACCAGAACATGGACAGCTTCCTCCTTGAATCTGAGAGATATCCAAGCCATATTAAAATGAACCTCGTGTGTCACACTAAGAGATAGGCATGGAAGAAATGAATCCCCACACATACACACACGCACAACACTTGCAAGTGTCTTCAAGGAAATGGAGAAATATTTTTTGCCCCAGCTGGAAGAGGAATGGAATTTTAACTCAGTGACTGCACTAACACAGCAGAGGTTGAGTAAAGACAACATAAAGGGACAGATGAAAAGTCAGGAAATTGCTTCTTGTTCTAAACACAAGAAATCAAGCCCCTGTTTATTTTGATCCTTGATTTGGGAGAGAAGACGAGGCCTTACTGTAAAGATCAATACAAATGTCTTTTGGCAGCTATTGGTTTCACAGTGGAAAGAATGTGTGCGTGGGGTGACAGATGTTGGGTCCCTGAGGACTGCAAGCTGAAGAAAATACTCAGCTACGGGGCTATGCTAATGAGAGAATGGCATTAAAACAATAGAAAAAGATGTTCAAAATAAAACATCTGGAACAAAATTGCCCCGTAGCAACACGCAGTTATTCTAAGAATAGATTTGAAGGTGGTTTTCAAAGTTGTAACTGGGTGCAGATAGGTGTTTCTAAAATTAAGCTGAAATTTCTGCTCATTTTCTAAAGTTTATGTTGAAGAGATCATCCTGAAATCCAGAGTCTCGTTTTCTTTTGGCATCTAGGGGATGAGAAGAAGAAAAATTTCTACAGAGAAGCCAGGATTTGCGCTCCAGGGGTGGAGTGGTGTTTGGTTTGGGAAGGTGGGAGCTGGCCTAGGACTAAAGGTCTTTTCTTGGCTCTGTGGCCACACACAGCTCAACTATCTCTTCTTTCATAACCTCTCGTGAGATGGGTAGAGGGAATTCTTTTCTTTCTCTCCTGAGACCTAACTGAGGAGCAAACAGAAAAAATAAAAATATGTAGATATTTTAAATTAGATTTTTATGTGCCAACCTCATCTTCTCTGCCTCCTCTGTCTCTCTCTCTCTCTCTCTCATATGTGTATGTATAAAATCTTAGAAAAGACACTGAACTTCTTATAAGTAGACACACATGTACATATATTTACATATACGTACATATATATCATATACACACATATAAACTCATCTCTTTATGTACATATCTATTTATTAAGAAGTACAGTCCTCTTGCTAGGATTATATAAAGATAGTAAGTTATCAAATTAGAATTTGTGCTGAGGTCAGTTGGATACCAAGATTCATCTTTCCAAAGTAATAAATTACAAATTGACTCAAAACTTATTCCTTTTATCCCAATGTCATGAGCTACATTAAGGAACGCTGGTTTTGAAAACCATCCAATCCTTCAGGAAGCTCTGGACAATGACTCTTAAAGCCCTACAGCAGTGATGGCGAACCTTTCAGAACTTTCAATGATGACAAACAGCCGGCCGCGGCACGCGTGCCATGGGTTCACCACCGCTGCCTAGAGTTTCATGGAGCAGAGAAAATAACACTGGGAAAAAGGTTCTGCATATTGAATTTACTATCCATGTAAGTGATTCTGACATAGACCATGGAGGTCTGGAGGAGTACACTGTTTCACCAAAGTAACACTTCTTTTATACCTTATATGCACAAGAGGTGCAAGGTATTGATTCAAAGAAGAATTAATATCTGTAGAGCATTTAGTCTGTGCTAACCACACCTACTTCTTTTTGTGTGTGTGTGTGCTGGGGATCGAACTCAAGACCTTGTGCTTGCTAGGCAAGGATTCTAACTACTGAGCTAAATCCCCAGCCCACCTACTTTTTTATTCAAATCTGGGTTATGCTTCTGGATGAGGGCGTGAAGCCCTGCTCTTTGCCACAATCTGTGTCAGCTTTGAGCTGAGCAAGTTTGTCAGTGATGTCACAGAGGGAAAAGCTACCCGATTCTCAGGTTAGGAATGACTAGACGGATGCTTACAGATACAAATTTACTGTGGTTTAGGTTGGGATCCACACTCCAATACACCTGGGTAGTAAGGAGTCAGTCCGGGAACATAAAAGCCACCATATCTAACCTAGAATAAGCAGAATTAGAAGCACCTTTCAAGCTAAAAATAAAACAGAAGAGAGCATAAGAGAAAAATCAACAGATTACAATTGAGGCAAAAATAACTTTTTTCAAATAAACATGAAATAGGGGTAGGAAAGGAACAACCCCTCTTCAAACTGTTTATACTGTGCATAATGATATAAATTTATTCCAATAGAGCTGGCTCAAATTTTAAATATAAAACTGGGTTCTGCTTTTATAAGACCACTTTCAGCATTCCCCTTGGCACATTTTCTGACAATTTTTGGTCATTTAAAGATGGATTGAAACTTGGGAAACAATCACTTTGCTTTAATGGATATTTTATTGACTTTAGAATTAAACAATTTTGAGTGTGAATTTACACTGAGAATGACAACCAAAAACTGGGGATTATCCCCAGGCTGACTGTTCCCACCTTGAAAGTAGTTGGAAAACACATAGTTCAGGGATTTAACATGCATAATGAGTTCCATCTATTATTGTTTTTCCTGAAATAAAATTAAAAATAAATTACATGGTTGATAAAGTTGGACAATACAATTTGGCAACCAAATGTAAGATGCCTTTTTTTGTTGATGCTTTATAATTGCCGCTTGGACTATGCCAAAGAAATGCTTCCCAGTGCTTTGCATGATGGAAATGAACACAACAGAGGCATCAACAATGAAAGAGTACATGCCTCCACTAGCATCTATTTTGAGAGGCAGCACAACTTTAGATACTTAGGTGCGAGAATACTTGTTTTAAAAGCAGCCTTTTGGGTTTATAGTCGCTTCAAGCTCCCAGATGGAGGCTTGGTGACAGACGAATCCATGCAGACCTGCCTGGGAGGACCCAATCTGAGGACCCCTGCAAACACGTACAGCTTAGCCAGCAAGATGTTACTGAGCGCAAGACTCTCGGTCTGCAAGCACGCTGCTTTCCTCAGGCTGAAAGGGTTTCTCTGCCTTTATTCTCCTTCCCAGGGACTTAGACATAGATCTATCTATTTGAAGAAACTGCATAAACCAGCCAGGGAGAACTGAGGCCACACCGCTGCCATCGCAGCACAGCCTGTCCGGTTCTGGGTGTGCTGAGCAACTGAGACGGCTCCCATGTGACAAGCAGCCGCCTCACCAGTTGTGAAGCCACGTTCCCAAGTCACTCAGATGCTGCTGGTGGAAGGAGTTAGAAAGGAGGGGGAGATAGGAAGGTGAGTGAACCATATCTCTGCTGAGGAATGTGCAGGGTGACCATCAACTTGCCCGAAAGTCTCAGCACAAGCCACTAGAGCAAGCAAATAGGAACTTTCACCTCTGTGATGGTGAGCCCCTAATAGCAGCCTGAGGTTCACCTCAAGCGTGTATAAGACTGGAGCCAGACATGAAAAGGACTTGCTAGTAAATAACGAGAAATCTTTCACATGCATAATATCATGGTTCACTGCATAAAGATTTCTATCCAGTCCATCATCTGTCTCCATGGGGTTTTTATAATTGTTACTAACTTCAGAGATGAAGAAAACAAAGCCCAAAGAGAGTCAAGGACTTTTTAAGTTAAATTCTACTAGAAAGTGTTAGAGCTAGGACAGAAATCCAAAGCTCTGGAAGTCAAATTCTTGGTTAATTTCTCTCTGTCATCGACTGCTGTTACCAGTATTGCAGCTATGCACCCACATGCATGGCTGCTCCAGGAAGCTTCCTAGCAACAACAATAATCCCTAGTAGCAGCAGTACTACTACTACAATAATAATAATAATGTCATCATTTACTATACGCTTATTGTATACTAGACCAAGTGTTCTACAATTTAATTACCCCATTTAGCCCTAAAACAGCAGCAAAGTAGGTGTGATCATTACCTCTATTTTAGAAATTTATGCTGAATGAAGGTTATATAAAGGTTTGTAGTTTTATTTACGAAGGTTATGAAGTTGTGCAAGATCATAAAGCAAATGTCCAACTCTAGTCTGACCAATTCAAGGGCTCAGGGATGTGAATCTTAAATTCCCATAAACAAGACACACTCCACTCTTCCTCCTGACCCATAAGCCCAGGGATGATTTTAGACCACCAGGAAGGGTCCCCACTTCCTCTCCTGAGTCTCCCCTTTAGTCTTCTGCTTGCCTGTGGGAACTGGTAAAGAAATTGAGGAGCAGTCATAGGTTTCCAAAGCCGCAGCACAACAGACAATCTGTTTCTTTACTTTCTCCATTGTGGAGCAAATATTTTTTCTCCTTTTACTTCACCAGGTTGCTATATACCTGTCTGGGGGATCCATGGGCTTAATAAAATAGCCCCAAACAACATAAAAAACAATGCCAGCCTAAAATGAAGCTGTGGAAAATGAGGCACAGCTGGCTTTGAAGGACTCCTCGAGCTGTTTTTCTTCTTGGTACCTTTATTGCTTATTCTTCTCTGTGAACCTTCGGTCCCCTATGGCTGCCTTAAGCAATTATTTTCCTTCAGTGTATCTAGACAATCTCAGGGCTCTGACATCTTAATGAATGTAATTTGGTGGCTTCCCTGTATATTTTTCTCCTACCCCTCCCATTTACTAAAAGGTAGCAATCGCAAGTTGTACGATGAACTTGGGTCAGAGTATTTGGAGCCTGGACATCTAGGCAGACAGTATGGGTCTAAGAAGAGCCAGCTTAGAACCCGCAGCGGAGCTAAGGACTCTGAACGCAAAGGTTCCAGATGCCGATCTTTCCCTTGTGAGCATATCCCTCCTTTCTTTCAAACAACACGGATGGACATGGCCCCCTGCCGGTCACCGTGCTGCTGGCTATGTGACCTGCTTGCTTTCACTTTCGTCCTCTTTACCCTGAAATGACTAGGCAGCTGTCACTTTGCTGGCTTGCTAGGTGGAAACTTCAAGGTGGTAAGAATTGTGTGTGGTTGCTGTTTGAGATGGGGGCTTTATTCATTTAGTGGTAGAGGAAACAGTGGGGGACGGCTTGAGAAGAATGCTGTGGAGATAAGGAGACAGGGGAATTTCAGTCCCACAGCCCCATCCTGTCCCTTTGTTTTCTTACTTCATTTTCTCAGAATTGCCCATCATTGACACAAGGGTAGCGTAATGAGCGTCATCACCTGATGTCTGACAACCGACAAAGGGGCTTAAAGGTCCACTTCCTCTACTGGGGAATGGAGAAGCCACAGCAGTATGTTTAGAGGATCAGCTCAGGACATTGAATTAACCTTTGTAATAATTCATGAACCTCATTTTCTCATTCTCCTACCATTACCTTTGTTCAGGATCTTAGCAGTTTATTTCCATATTAATATAACAGAGAAGAAATCTGAGTCTGCTAGCCTCTTCATTTCACTGTCTCTACTCCTTCTAACCCACAGTATTTTTCTGCTTTTATCATCTAATTCTAAACACAAAAGTAAAGTCTTTCACTGGCTACCTGTTTCCTCTCAACCTTGCTCATCTTTCCCCTTTACTTCCCCACTAGGGTGGCCACTCCATCATATACTTTCCTTCTAAAGCTCAAAGTTCACTCCCATCTCTCCTCTCTTTTCTGCCACATATCGTCCTACCCGCTTCTGAAAGCCCAATCTATGACTTTGATTCATCATATGGATTGTTCAGACTGTTTCGAAACTTATCCATCTTATCTGTACCCCAATTGAAATGAACTAATTTACATGTGTTTTAGAAGCTTATGATATTAAAAAGGCAAAGTTTTTACCTTTCTTCGAGTTTAATATATTACATCTCAAATACCCTCAACCTTGACTTCAACATGCACATGGCGTGTGTGTAATTTAGTTTTATTTTTCTTGAAACAACACTGGTAATGCTTAACTCCCTCTGATTTGTAAAACTGGTGATTGCCAGCCCACTAAACTGATTTCATACCTCAGTAATGGGTCAGCACAGAAGTTTGGGAAGGCTGGTGTGGCACAGAAGGTAGGTGAGTAACCTCTTGCTGCTCTCAAACAGCACCAGCTTCATTTAGGGACTTCTTAGAAATCAGAATCTCAGACTGTGTCCCAGACTTACCAGATCAGAGTCCACAATTTAACAAAGTCTTTACTGTTTCACATGGTCTTTAAAGTGTGAAAAGCATGAGAAAATAAAACACACACAAAGACGCAGGAAGAGCTAAATGGACAGATGCTTAGAGGTGGAAGAAGAGGCCAACCCACATGGTTAATCTTGATGGGGTGCAGGCCATGGACTAGGCTCCTTCCTGTAACAGCACACCCCACTTCTTAAAGCAGTCTTTCAAATCAATAAGTTATATATTGTTATTCTTGTTTTCTGAGAGAAGAAGACTGAGGCTGAGAGAGGATAAGAGCCTTAACCTAGGTCACACAATTGATAAAAGGCAAAAGCACAGACTGGGAAAACACAGTAGCAAAATACATATCTGATAAATAGTGCATGTCTACAATATTCAAAGAAAATGGAAACTCAGCAAAGCAATCCGATTAAAAATGGGTAAGATATCTGAACAAATTTCATCACACAAGATTTATAGATGGCAAGTAAGTGGATGAAAAGATGTTCAACATCTTATCTCAGGGAACTACAAATTTAACAAAATATGAACTACCACTCAACACCTTTTAAATGGCTAAAAGCAAGAACATGACAATACCCAATGATGGCAAGCAAGGGGAACAACAGAAACTCTCACTCATGGCTGATGGGAATGAAAAATACTATAACCACATTGGGAGGGAGACACAGTCACTTGCAAACTAAGCATGGTTTTCCCATACAATCCCATAGTCATACTCCTAGATAATCACTCAGATGAGTTGAAAACTTATTTCCATATGGAAAATTTATGAACTTACACACACAGATGTTTATCACAGCTTTATTCAAAACTGCCAAAACTTAGAAGCATCCAAAATGTCATTCAGGAGGGGAATGAGTAAACAAACTGAGTAAATCCAGAAAATGGAGTTATTATTCAGTGGTAAAAATTAATGTACTCTCAAGCCATGAGAAAACATGAAGGAAATTTAAAGGCTTATTGCTTTGTAAGGGTAGGCAGACTGAAAAGGCTGTATGTGATTTTAACTCTATGACATTCTGGAATAGGTGAAACTATAATGACAGTAAAAATTCAGTGGTTGCCAGGAGTTCTAGAGCACAGTGGACAGAAGTGAATAGGTGGATTACAAAATATGTTTCATGTGGTGAAACTTCTATGGTACTATAAAGGAAATCCATGCCTTTGTACACTTGCCGAAACCTACAGGAAGAGTAAACACAAACATAATCTTTGGACTGAAGTTAATAGTTGTACATCAATAGTAGATTATCGATTCCAAAAAGGACCACACTAATGCAAAAATGTTAATAACAGGAAACACTATGTAGAGGATAGTAAAGGAGTACAGAGAATTTTCCACACTTACTGCTGTCTAATTTTTTCTATAAATCTAAATATGCTCTTTTCAAGAATTAAAGTCTGTTTTAAAAATCAGAAGCAAAGATAGCATCTGCGCTCAGGTCCGTCTGATATGAAAGACTGCTGCAGGAAGATAGAAAAGGACACTCAAACTTTAGGTCAATGGACGATAAGCTTCCCACAGGTAAGAGATGGTGAAAAGCATGAGTGATTCCATCTTACTCTCAAAGTTTCTAAGTTTTGGAAAATAAATTTCCCCCGAATTAACAGTGAGTGAACAACCATGAAATAAACCTCAACAAGAAATCGAGAAAACAGTGCTTCATGCATTCTTCCAGAAGGTAAAAGGAACACTTCCCAACTCATTTATGACCCAGAGTATTCCTCTGATTTCAAATTCAAAGGCAATTATAAAACAAAAACAATAACAACGACAAAAACCTAAGAGAAAAATTTTCTGACTCAAGAGAGCGTGGCCTTTCCTACTTTTCCTGGCAGATGCTCATACGCTGTTCCGAAAGTCTCTCTAATTTGGACACGTGTGAATTTCGAACAAAATCAATTCAGTTACCAACAGAAAAACAGAAGGAACAACAAGAGTGACAGGACCAATAAAAGCTGAATCCTCAATTTATGAGAGTAAGAGAGCATGTGAATAACATAAACCTCTCGTACCTCCAGACCACAGGTCAACATCACCAATACACAGGCGCCCCTCCAGCCAAACGGTAAAGGACACTCCCGACATGCTCTCTGCCCGGAAGACGCTGCATCCCGCAAAGAGGAAGATACATGCGCGGTGGGGCTCTCTGAGCCTGGCTGCTCGAACCAGTACTTCTTCAACCCTGCAGCTTATTATGCTCTTGTTCCCAAGAATTATTCCAATTCCAATTGTTTATGAAGAAATTAAAGTGAAAGTTTATGCCAATTAGTTTTTCCATAAATTCAGAAACTTCAGAGAAACTCTCTAATGCAGACAATAGAAAAGCTTATATTATTTAATCACAGTAAAATTAAAAAAAAAACAATAACCCTTTTAACAACTTGCCCTGGGTCAAGTCTGAAAGGAATAATGAATGGTTAGCTTTTCTTTTTTTTTTTTTTTTTAATTTCACTCTACTACATTGAAAGAGAATGTTACTTCTAAGTTACAATTAAATTCCCATCTTAGAATTTAGCCTATATGAGCTGTACGCTGAGAGACGTTCAACGTTTGGGCTTATACCTAGATCTGTAGCAAGTCTCACCCCCATTTTTCTGATTTAACTAGGGTCCTTTCTTGTGCTGCTCCCCAAACAAATCTTCTGTTCTTTCCAAATGTCTGTTGCTGATCCTCAAGACTTTAGTATACACGTTGAGTATCCCTCATTCAATATGCTTAGTAACTGAATTTTGGATTTCAAATTTTTGGATTTTGGAATATTTGTATATATAAGTTGTGGTTGAAATATACAGTGAGTGTTTAAATTGTTAAAGTTATTACAATAAAAGACATATTGCCAGTAGCCCCCCTCAAAATACTAGCCGCCCCCCCTGCTTTATCCCACCATTCTTGCCACTTCCTGGAGCAGCTCCGGAAGTCCTCTTTCATGAGTGTCTTCAGCTGAGCTGTGATGTCTGGCATGATGACGTGTGAACTGATTCAAAACATTTACCATTCATGGTCATTTTGACTTTGGGAAAAAGCCAGAATTTACGTGGTGGCAATTCCAGTGAAGGTCGTTCAGGACACGATGTAATGTTTTTATGAGCTTTTCTGTTGGACAGCACTCAGCAGTAGCATTCACTGTATTTTTTTTTTTTTTTATCACACCACAGAACTTCATCGTAATGTAGGGAGAAGGGGTATTAGTGACAATGTGTATTTTACTATAATGAATGATTTTAAGTAGTCACCATATATTTTGACCATCTCTTGTTCATAATGGGATATTTTGGGAATGAGACTCAAGCCTAAACAGACAATTCATTTATGTTTCATAAACGCCTTATACATGTAGCCTGAAAATAATTTCATACAATAATTTTAGTGTGTTTATTTTAGACCACTGCCCATCACATGAAGCCAGGTTTGGAATTTTCACCTTCCTGTGTGGTATCAGCACCCAAACTGTTTCACATTTTAGAGTATTTGAGAGTTCAGATTTTCACATTAGAGATTCCCAGTTGGTATGCTTTCTTTTTAATTTGGTTCACTAATTGTTAATCAAATGTCAGACATGTGCTCAGCCCTGCCCTTCGGCCATCATTATCGATACTCTTCTTCACCCTTATCCAGCTCACTAATGCCGCCAGTTCCTCTTTGCCCAGATGCCAAACTGGACCCCCTCCACTCAAGGGAAAATGTTTAGTGTCAGCTTTGCTTTGCATGCGCTAGCAGTGTGGACCGATCTCAGACAGCTCCTGAGGTCCACCAAGACCCGTTCGAGGCCATAAGTTAGGATTCTAAATTGGAGTTTTCTTGAGCTCTGTTTATATCAGTTCAAGTGTTCATAGACACACTATAGCATTGGGTGAATATACTGTTGTCACCTAGAACCCCTCCTTGTCTCTGTGAACAGGACATAAATGTCTGAGCCTCTCATGACCCTTTTGCCATTTGGCACCCTCCACCATGATCCAAAGGACCAACAGCCAATGCAGTGGGGGGCCAGCATGGGTCTTTCACACAGAACACCCTGTGAGCCTGGCCCTGTGTCCTGCACACTTCAGCAGGGAGTGTTTCCAACAGGGATGGCATAAGAGTGCCCTCTAGTGCCAAGCAAACTGTGTCTCAGAGTCTGTGACATGAGTTCAGAGCCCCTATTTTGCTCCATTGAAAACAAGATGGTGTAAATAATCTGATATCTCTGTCCCACTCTTACCTGGTCAAGGACATGTGCCCCCTTGAATGAGCCAAGTATTGAAGAGGTTCAGAACTCACATGCCTTGTCTTCATTTACAAAGACCTCTGGTGCTCTCTTATTAAAACAGCTTTATGGAGATAAATTGTAAATAATATAGAAAATCACCTATGATATGTAGACAAGTCCAGGTTTTTCTCGGCATAGTCACAGACTTCTACAGCCATCAGTACGATCTCATTTTAGAGTAGTTCCAACACCCCACAAGAAACCTCATACCCACTTGCAGTTTCTCTCCATTCTCATCTCCAGTCCTCTGCAACCACTAAGCGAGTCTCTCCCTCTGAAGATTTGCCTCTCCAGACATTGCATACAAATCCAATCACAGGAGGTTTGGTCTTTCATGTCTGGCTTCTCTTTCTTGGCATAATGCTTTGCAGGTTCACATCTGCTGAAGCAGGAATCTGGGTCTCCTTTCTTTCCATATTCAGACAGTCTCCCATTGAACGGATATACATCATTTGTTGATCTATTCTTTCTGCGACACTGTTCAAATCACAATATTTACAAGTTGAGGCTTCAATATACTCACTGCCTCACATTAATTTTAAGTTGATTCTGAAAATTTCCCAAAGTAGACTTGCAGAGAATGACTGACGTGAATGTTGTCCATTTGGGAGAAGGTCATGAGGGCAAGAAAACCTCTCAGGCTCACCTCTGCCAGGATGATGATGGTATTTGGTCTCTGCAACACTCCTGTTACCTTACAGAACTTTTCAGGAAGCTCCCCCATGGTCTGTGAGGTTTAGGACCATGTTATAATGAAAAAACCACGAGGGAATCTCTAGACTTGGTATTTCATGTTCCCCTTATCTGATACTCTTAATTGTCTTCTGAACATCACTCCCAAGTCAACACTAACAAGTGGGTATTTGAGGTCTCTGAAGTAGAATTCCTGGGTTGTGCCCATCCATCCACACAGCCCCTGCCCCTTCCAAAGTGGAAAAGATAACAACCCTTCAGGAACACTCACCTGCTCAATCTCAGATTTCCCACATTTTCTAACATACACCAGAATCTCTATTATCCATTTACATATTTGAATTATCTGATAGGCCTAAAACATCACATAAATGGTGCTCAAAAAGTAGAGCATTTCACACATTCCCTGGAAACCCCAATAGTACTCACATAGCTGAAGACTTAGTTTTATCTCTGCCCTCTCACTGGCACATCCTGAACCCTGCCTTACATGCTTAAGGCAGGCCTCTTGCTCAGCATAACTACCTTTTATCTAAAAGCAAGATCCTGGTTTCCCTGAGATGGAATATCTTCCCTAATTCTCCTTACTGGGGTTCCCTAACAATGTGGACAGCTACACGAGTCATAGGAAAATTGTCTGGTCTCAGTGAAAAAGGGCATGGTATACTCAAAAAACACAATAGAAATCACTGCCTTCATAATTCTACCAAAAGCTTTGCAGCTTATATAAGCAAACAACTATTTATTGGTAAGCACATATTTATTGAACATTTAAGAACTACATAATTGTTCTTTCCTATTATGCTTTAGCTTCTCTCTGAACTGGAAGCTAAAATGTCAGACATCTATGCTTTTTTGTTCGATGCTGAGATTCATTAATGTTAAAGAAATAAAATGAGGTCTAAGAAACAATGAATGATTCTTGTTTCACTTTTTCTCTTTTCTAAGGATGGTGTTGAGAGAGAAAACTACCTTCTGAAACAAGGTTATGGGCAGCACCAGCATCCATCATAGAATGTGCAATGGCTTCCTGGTAGCTCCGTAATGTGTTGTAGGTGACACGTCTAAAAGTAAGTTCAGTCACCTTAACGGAAAAGTGGGGAGGAAAATGCCTGTCTCTGCCATTTTTGCTAGAACTGATGAGAAGAAAGATTGATGGGTACAGTTTTAGGATGGCAAGAGACAGGGGTTTCAGACGCCGGGTTTTATTCTTAAGTCAAACAAGACTTGGATGGATGACATGGCTTAGACCCTCTCTGTATCTCAATGAACAGCTTGGCCACAATAATGGAAAACTGCAGGGCAGCCCAGGTGGTTCGGATTTTTCTTATGAGGGCAATACCTACGACTAAAACTCTAATAGCAATCAAAAGTGTGTCCCGGGGGGCGAATTCCCTTCCTTTAGTGTTGCTGAACAATAGCAGCAGCTCTGGATGCTCGCGAGCTGATGGATGACCAGGGTTGCTGCAGTGCTGTATAACTTTTCAAAGCCATTTCTGACATTAAAAAAAAAAATCGTGACATGTGGTAAGCAAGCCTAAAAATGGACAAGGCTCTAAAACAGACTCTAAAAAATAATGGGAAGCCGAGCAGCTGCAGTGAGCATGTGTTACTTGAAGAACAACGAGCCTGCTACCATCCTCTAGTTTTTGAGGCTCCACAAAAGTCCTGCCTCTGCTTCCATATCTCCTAACTGGACATCTCTCACTTCCCATCTCCTCAACCTCCAAAAGGAAAAAATAACAGGGTTACAAGGGAGACGATCAGCCTGCATTCGTAAGTGGTCATTTATTTTAGACTTAGTTTCCTAATCTGATTTAATGAAGTAAAGAATAACGAGACATTTATAATGACAACCGTTACACATTAACAGACTTTCAGGTGACATTGTCTTACCTAATTTTCTTGTAAAACAAACAGGAATTTAAAGATCATTAGTAGAACTATTTCATAGAAGAGGAAGTACAGGATTGGCTTGGTAAGTGACTTGATGAGAATGATTCAGTTAGTAAATAACAGAATTATAATTTAAGCCCACTTGTTTTGACTCTCAAATTGCTATGGCTGCTGTCAGCCCATATTTCTTCATGAATTTTGCTGAGAGAGCATATTCGGTATACTGACCTCACAGTAGATATTCTAATAAATGTTTACTTTCCCCCTTTTTGCCTCTTTGCAGTAAACCAAATCTCTCTCTCAAATGAATCCCTATCATAGTTCACACAGTAATGAAGGTCCCTTTGAAGGAATTTGAACCAACAATTGCAAAACACATTATGATTCAAATCTATTTGGAGCAATTGTTCGCCAATTATGCTAAAAGAATAGTAGCACTGTTTAAATTCAGAGAAATTCTGAAATTGAAAAATGATGCTCTTCCTCTGGAAAGCTCACAACCTACAATGTTAGGTGTAATTCTGGAAAACTCCCAGAAAAATATCCCTGTATGTGATAGAATATCTGAAATCTAGAATGAAGATCTAGTTAAGGATGAAAGGAAGTCTTTGGTGTTTGGGAAACTTTTACGTCCACTGGGAAGTGCACAGTCTATCATTTTTCCAACCTTTAATGACCGTATTATTTCTTAAAATTGGTATGAATCAAATGTTTTTAAAAATGAAATTGTTTCTCTACTGACCTTACACTAGATTATTCAAGAGGAAGGTGTAGAGTCAAAGTGGTCCTCAGACATAACCAAAACCCTATTTGAAGATTCAGCCAGTGTCACATTTAAAGGAAAATAATCTGCATGTCTGAATGAAACATTGCTCTGCTCAGTGTGCACCAACAGCAGTTCAGGCTTAGTTTAAAGGAATGGAGGGCTGGGGATTTAGCTCAGTGATTAGAGTGCTTGCCTTGCAAGCACAAGAGCCTGAGTTCGATCCCCGGCACCAAAAAAAAAAAAAAAAAAAAGAGTGGAAGGCAGCAATAATGCCAGACTGACAGCTACCACCAGGCAGGCTCCCACTTATCTCCCAGGTGTGCAGTCTGAGAAGCTTACTTGAAGTAATTTAGCCCGGGAAACCTGGCTTAAACCAATCAAACACACATGGGATTGATGTGTTATTAGCAAGCCACTTTAATAAGTTACAAGGAGAACTCTTGCCTGCCAGGAGTTCTGCTATCCACAGCAGCCAATCAGTGCACTCTCTTCCCAGCAGGGACGCCTGCTTGAGATCCCAGCTGCGCCGCAGGCACTGGGCTGGAGAACTCCATCATAAATTGACGGCCAGCCAGTGTCGGCTAAGGATTATTCAAGACAGATGATACTGAAGAGGGAGAATCTAATGGACTATATAAACAATCTATTCTTCTAGATTTTCCAAGTTGCCAAATCATCAGAAAGCAAAGTGCTTGAACTATATTAGCTCAACATTCCCCACTGTGGAAGACAGATCTGCTGTCTCCCAGATGCCCATATTTGCAGTCAATGAATGAATGTCGTAACCAAATAATCGTTGAGTCTATTTACAGAACGAGGTGTAAAAGAGGAAATGAAATTCTGTCTGTCTCTGAACACAATTTTTTAATATTTTGTTTAGTTAAGCTGTGCAGCAGATGTCATTAACTTTAACTAAATGTTACTTACTCTTCAGGATGCTGAAATTTTAAAGTTGAGTAAGACACAGAAGACCCAGTCTCCATCCTTTGGGGACTCAATGTACAAGGAAGCCACATGCTTAAAATTGCTAACGTGATTGACATTGGAGTGGACACAAAGGGTAGAGGCATTTATTTATCCAGCACAGCAAATAGCCCAGGAATACTTTACAGAAGAATTCATAAATAAACTAGGACCGCAAACATGCACAGAAATACATAACTATTCCTGGAAAAAGAAAAAACTCAAATGTTTGCTGGGCAAGTATTTGTGGCTGAAAGTAGAATACACTGGTCAAACCTGCCTGGAACTGAGTGTGTATTTGCTGATTAAACTAGGGTATCCTTGAGGGTATGAAACGTTCACTCTTCAGGTCAAGTGCTGCTGAGACCAGACTGTCACATGGTCTGACTGGTCTCTGTGCATCTGTCCACGAGGCCTTGTATTTAGGGTTCCTGTTTCCATGTGATTGGAAAAGAAGCAACCACCAGTTTGAGGTTTACATGGCCCTTTGCAGTCTGTGACCCACAAAGATATTATTTCTTTCTCAACAAATTCCTGCAAATGTAGAAGAAAAGACCCCAAGTCTGGCTAGGATGGTACATCATCCCTGAGAAAAGGTAGGGCACGTGGCACCACATCTCTGTGACACCCTTTGGCATTCCAAATACTCTTGCCAACTCAAGGGGACTCTGAGTGACCAGCGACTGGAGTGGCTTGGACAGGTATTGTCTGAAGAACACCAGGAAATGAGCGGAGTAGTGCTATGCGTAAAAACTGCTCTACCTGCCCGTACAGTAAGTTAGCTGTTCTTGGGGATGTGGGGCACTCAATGGAACAGAGCAAGGGAATGAAATCATTGCTTATGTAGCCTAATCAATAAAACCTCTTCATTTCCCTGCAGTAACCAGGTTCAGAACAGAACATTGTGGACAGGATAAGTGCTGCTAGTCCAGCAGGTCACCCCTGGACTTTGTGAGTACTTTCTGGTGATTTTCTGTCTTGTTCATCGTCCTTGGACCCTCTCCTCTTAGTAAGTCTCAAACCTATCCATCTCAGTTCATACCTGTCAGTAAGTCTCAAATAAACAGTTTCATGCACGCTCTCTGGATATTTTCTTCAGCCCTGGGCAACCTGGTGAACTGCCCCAGCACAACTAGACTGTGGCCAGGACATACAGAATACTCGTACCCCAAAATAATTGTGGTTTCTACATGCTGAGATGTTCCTAACTGGTTGGTGGGTATTGGAGACTGAAGAGGGTCATCACAATTTAGAGTGAGATGTTCCCTCTAGGAAAGAAAACTGGAAAGATAAATTACTATGTGCCCACAATGCTGCAAAGGTCTAAACCCATAGAATGTGGAGGTGTGGCCACAAGTGGTTGCAATTCAGAAAACAATGAAAAATCAGTCAATAAAGTCAAGTTGTTCTAATGAAGCTTTCATAAGACTAATACATCTGGCAAGATGATCTATAAATACTTTAGTAAAGAGATTGGTGGTTATCTAAATGTCAGCTAGAAGTAGTTAGACTGGTAATTAAAATGTGCTTAGAATCTTGTGTATAAATAACTCTCATGTATTTCACTACGTTGATTCCCCAGGAATCCCTATAAACTAGTTACCATTATCTCCATTTGAAAGACAGAGAAAAGTGCTGAGGTGCAGGGATGTGTCCAAGACACAGGATGGAAATGTAACAGAAAGAAGATTCAGTTTCTGATCTGCTTTCAAGACCCATACTCTTTTTAATATTTCTCCTGAATTTATTTTTAGCTGTCACATAGAAACATAAAAATCATGCATATCAATAATAAGTGATGTCTCAAAACATATAATTTGTAACATTTTCGTCAGTTTAAATATATCTATTTCCTCAAACATTTACCATTTTTCCATAGTGAAGACTTGATATACTTTCTTCTAGCTTTTATGAAACGCGCTTTGTTATTATTATCTATGGTCACTTTACCATACAATAGGACGCAAGAACTTCCTAATCTACTGTAACTAAGTGTCCATTCATCGTCCTTTCCTCATCTCTTCCTCCCCAGCCCACGGTATCCACCATGCTACTCTCGACTTCTGTAAAATCAACTTTTTCACATTCTATATACGAGTGAGATTATGTAGTCCTTGTCTTTCTATGCCTGGCTTATTCCATTTAACAGTGACCTCCAGTTCCTTCAAGTTGTCACAGACAACAGGATTTCCTTCCTTTCATGGCTGAATAGTATTCTGTTGTGTGTATGTATACACCACATTCTGCGTTCAATTGGTTCAATCTTATGCATTCATTGGTTGATGGACACTTGGGTCATTTCCATTTCTTAGCCATGTTGAATAGTATGCGATGA
This sequence comes from Hystrix cristata, assembly GCA_004026905.1. Classification (NCBI taxonomy): domain Eukaryota; kingdom Metazoa; phylum Chordata; class Mammalia; order Rodentia; family Hystricidae; genus Hystrix; species Hystrix cristata. The sequence continues at coordinate 46,571 of PVJO010013097.1, forward strand.
CCATGGGAGAGCCAGTAACCCAATTAAAAAATGGTCAATGACCCAAGTAAGCATTTCTCAAAAGAAGATTTATAAATGGACAGTAGGTATATGAAAGAAAATGCTCATCATCACCAATCAGGAGGATAGAAGATAACACGTGCTGACAAGAGTGTGGAGAAAGTGACACTCACACACTCTTGGTAGAAATGTAAAATAGTATGCTCCTTACGGCTATCACCAAAAAGATTAAAGAGAAGAAGACCTGTAGCCTTGATCCCAGTATAGACACACGTATCTGGCATGAGGTTTAGGTGAGCCTGTCTCATGAAGATGAATGGTTTCAAAATATCAGGGCAGTCTTTATGGAGAAAAACAAAGCACAGTTTAAAACTTTTCAACACTGACGCAGGATTCTTCACTTATGACTATCTGGGCAACTTGACCAGATTATATTTTTACGTAGGAATGTGATTTACCAATTAGCACAAGTGGACTTTAAAAATGCCCACTCCATAAGAGAAGTCAAGTCCCTTTCTCCTGATAGACATCTAACAGGGCTCTGGTTGCCCATATTGTATATATGCCTAACATTTGGGTTTTTAAAAGCCTGGTTTAATTCAGGTTGAACAAGTAATAAGGTAGTACTGATGCTCAGCCACATTTGGGATCCAACAGTCTTCTAATTCAACTTGTCCCCCATCTGCATCAATTTTTATCCCCAGGATAAAGGGCTAAAGTGTTTAATAAAACTACAAGGTATTATATATGATTTGATGCTTAGAACAGAGTGTAGCTGCCCTCCTGTTCACCAGAATTCATAGGTTTTTGGTTCAAAATGGGCAAAGCTAATTCCTTTCACCAGGTATTTGCTCTTATTTTCTAATTTCAAAGTTTATTATAGGTTTATTTACCCTAGCCACTCTGAAGATTTTAGAATTTGAGCAGATCCATCTGCTGCATTTTAAAATTCTCTTTAACTTTTAAAAATCTGTGATTATTTCAATAGCTTTCGTTCATAAGTTTTTATTTTTCCCATTCTCTGGTAAAGATGTCTCTTCGCTGCTTATATTTCTTTAAATAAATCAGAACTATTCCATTTTAAATGTTTTATGGTTGCATTTGGAATCAACATTTTTTTTTTTGTTTTGTGCACTTTCTCAGATAATCCTTCTTTATTTGTGTTTTTATAAGTGTGGGTTAAGCTTCATAGATTCCAGCAGAAATGTCAGTGAAAAGCAAACCACCAAGAATGAATTTATCAAGAATCAATAGCTTGATGCAGAAGAATTTATCAGAATCTTCCCTAAAACTCAACTAAGAAATGCCAGAGAAGATGCGAATGTTGTGGGAGCCCTTTAATGGATCCAGCCCAGAAGGAAAAGAAGAAATGCGATTGGAAGACAGCCAGATAAACATTATATCTTTCTTAGTTCCTTACAGGTTTTCCCCTTCCTGAGTTCTCTAAATAATTTTCAAAAATCTTCGTATATTCTGAGAACAACAACATGGAACAGATGTTTCAATTTTTCATCATGTAGACATGCTTTTCAGTAGAGGGCAAGTTCAAGAATATCTGTTCATTATTTCCTAAGATCTCCATATAAAAATGAAAATGAATTAATCGTTTGGAGACCAAAGCACTTAGAAAGCGTTATTTATCTTCCCTCCCAGAGTAAGTGGAGAATCATCACATGCAAGAATATTTAGTGCCGTGTACTTCATTAATATCAAGTATCCGTGGGAGCTATGCAAGTGTGGAGAAAGGGTAACTGACTTCTAACTAGGAAAAGAAAGCAAATTTTCAGGATAGGAAGGAAAATTAAAGTTTAATTATCAGACATTTTCTTAAAGTTAATTTTCCTTGCCTTTGTCTCAGTGTGCAGCTCTCTACGAGAGGGAAGATTTATAGGCATCTTATTTTAATGAGCAGTCTGGAGGTAAATGTTCTGTGGAAAGTTGTGTGCGTGTCCTCACTTCGCCAGGCTGCAAGGGGAGCACATTGTGAAACATGCCACACGGGCTTCCTAATGCCATATGCTATATTTTCAGTTGTTTTTCTTTTTTAAGGAAAAGGTTTAAATGTGGCCAAAAGCAGGTTAAAGATCAACTGAACAAAACCGAAGCCTCATGGCTTCTCCTTTGTAGGTGCGTTCCAAGGCTCCAAACAGGGCCACGTAGTGCCAGGTAGTGCCACGTGATCATAACTTTTTTGGTAACATTTCTTAAGTAAGATATACTTGCTGTCATCTTCACGATCAGTTTCTCTCCATGATAACTGGCTTTCATTCACACTCCCCTTGCTGCCAAATGATAGGAGCACTTTTGGAATCTTCTTAATGGAAAGCTGAGTCGTAGGATGTATTTATTTTGCATTGAGTAGCATATAGTTATATAGTTTGGAGTTACTCCTGTGTATAGTTAAATTATTGCCAAATAATTACTGCCAGCAAAGGAATGGCTTCCAGAAGTATTATTCTTGCCCACTGTGAAGATTCACTATGCCATGACAAGAAAATGCAGGCAAGAGCTGGCATCGCCACCTAAAGCATCCCTCAGATCTCAGTACTGGCAGTCTGGAAGCAGGGAAGAGACACAAGGTTTGAATTTTATGTAACCAGAAGGTAGGCACTGTGAAATCCTTCAAATACCACATATGTAAAATTGTAAGCAGAGAATTTTTTTTTCTTGGTGATATCTATTCAAAACAGAAATTTTCTTGTTGTCATAAATATATGAGATAATGTAATACATACACTTACAAATGCTCCAGGCATCTTTATGAATATCATATAAAAGTCAACTTTATCAGAATTCCAGCATTCATAGAGGAAAGGCTTGCAACAGAGATGCAAAAAACAGCATGTGTGTGGGAGTACATGTTTTATTAATACCCAATAACTGTAATTTTTAAACATTACTTTTGGTTGTTCATTCTAAAGGAAAAGGTAAATTATTTGTTCATAATCTACACAGAAGCTCTTTAAAAATTATTGTCTCTTAAAGAGGTTTTTATCAAAGAATATGTGGCCAAAATTGGCCACATATTTTATTTTCAAAAATAAAAATAGTAAGGCAGCACATCACCAATCACTTAGTGAGTAAAACCACCATGCTGTTTTTCTACATTTTGTGGTGTTTATGATGTTTGTCAGCGCTATACAATTTTGTAATGTATTACAGTTTCTTTGAAACTTTAAATAGATAGTCATCTTCGTAGGTGTATTTTATTCATAAATCTGTAGATTTATTCTTACAGACAGACTCTAAACTTAATAAGCCTCCAGGCTCTCTACACCTGGATGTGGCTCTGCTGGCAACTTCTAGAGCCAAAGTCTCCAGAAAGAAAACAGACATTTCCTTCCTGGGAGGACAGAGTTTCTCTCTTTTCTGGAAAGCATTGACAAGTAGGATCTGCTCCAGAGTGGTTAACTTTAGAAAAATCTGTTAGTATTACCTTGTTCATTGATTAAAGCAGAAAAGTCATATGCTCATCTTAATATACCCAAACAAACTTAGATAAAATTTAATACCCAGAAGAGATAAAATTCTTAACAAATTAATATGGGAGGGATTGTCTTTAACCTGAAAAATGTCATATTTCAAAGATTATAGTGATTATTAAAGTGAAATAATATAATCAGTCACTTTGATATCAGAAACAGAATGAAAATGTCCGTTATCAATGCTGACCAAAGCAAAAAGACAATAAAATACAATAAGGAGGAAAAGAAGGGATGAGGGTGTCACTCAGTAGTAGAGACCTTGACTGGCATGTATGAGGCCCTTGGTTTAATCTCCAACTCCACAAGAAAAAGGAAAATATTTTCATAATCTACAACTATATAATTGTCCACTTTGAATAGTGAGTACAGTCTACAGGAAAATGCTAGAAATAAAAAACAAGATTGTTCCATCAAAGATACAAAAATTAATTACTACTGTACATTCTTATGTAGTAGAAACAGCCTCTAAGGAAATATTGTAATTGTTTTTAAAGATACCACTCATATTAACAATGGAACAAGGAAATAGCCAGAAATAAAGCTATCAAAAAGAGGCCAAGATTATATGGAGAAAATGAATAATATCTTTATTGAAGCACATAAAAAAACCCCAATAAATGGAGAGAGATACTTTTGGTCATGGGTGGGAAGAACCTATTTCATAAAGATGTCAATTCCCTCTAAATTCATCTATAAATTTAATGAATTCCTATCATAATCCCATCACGGTTTTTTACAGACTGTGACAAGCTGGTCTGAAATGCACATGGAGAAAGTAGAGTGAAGAATAGTTAATTTCAAAGAAGGATAAGGAAGAATTTTCTCTGCCAAATAACAAAACTTGCAAAGTAATAGTAATTAGGAGAACACTGATTCAATGATAGATAAGTTGACCTTTGGAACATAACATTATAAGACTCCAACCCTCACAACTCTGAGGACTTTACGCTAGGCAAAGGTAGCATTTTACAGTTTGGCTGGGAGACTGAATATGCCATAGGTAGCGCTGAGGCAGGATTCATATAGAAGAATATAAAGTGGTTTATGTATCTTACAGTACATTGGCTCTCAGTGTTGTAATTCTGGCCCATGTGGGGATTACTGGCAATGTCTGGAGTTATTGTGGGTTCTAACAAGGAGGGGAAGACCCAGACTGGGGTCCATGAGGGTAGAGACCAGGGACATTGCTGAACATTTCACAAAGCCTGGTACAACCCACTGCACCCCTTCAATAAATAAGAACCATCCAGCCCAACTGGCAATAGCATCAACACTGAGAAAGCCAGCTCTGGCTGTACAAGATTTCCCCAGGTGACAAAGACCGTCTCTGCTATCCCTTTTGAAAATGATCCGAGGTCACCTTAGCACAAGACAGACACAAACCCCTCTGTTTAAAATCGCCACTTCTAATCTTCTTCCCAATGGTACTGCCAATCTCTCTTGTTCTTAACCTTCTTTTAATTCCAATGCACATATCATCTTGCAACATCCAATAAAATGTACTTATCTATTATCTTTCTTGCTTATTATCATTCGGCTAGAATGCCCTGTTTTGTTCGGTGATGTTGCCCAAACACCCAGAATAGTGCTCAGCACACAGCAGGTGATCAATAAATATTTACTGAATAAATGAATAAACAATCCCAAGTGCTGATTAGTATGAAGAGTAGCAGGATCCCTCAAAAGCTGTTAGCAGATAGTGTCATTTTGAAGAGAAATGTAGTATTGCCAAGTACATACATTGAAGATACTCAGACCAAGAAAGTTGGTGTGAAGCTGGTAGGTTAAATCAGTGCAGCATTTCCTTCCACTGATGCCAAACCATATAAGCCAATGAAGACAGAATCAAAAAAAATGTCAATTTATTCCTGAGGAATAACTCAATAAATCAGATGCATAAATTCCAATGCCATGTTCCGAAGGGAAGAAGCAGATGCTTAAGAACAAAAGAACGGTAGCATGGCAGTGTTCCTATTACAACCGCTTCCTTTCCCTTTTTCCTTTTCAGATAATAAATGATTCACATCTGTACATTTTTCTTCTAATTAAAAGCTATTAACAGCATGGTACTGGCATGAAGACAGACCCGAGGACCATAGGGACAGGCTAGAAGATGCAGAAACTACTCCAAACACACTCAAACACCTCATCTTCGACAAAGGAGCCAAACACCCTCACTGGAAGAAAGACAGCCTCTTTAACAAATGGTGCTGGAAAAATTGGCTTGCCACATGCCAAAAACTAAAACTAAATACATGTTTCTCACCATGTACTAAGCTAAAATCAAAGTGGATCAAAGATCTAAACATTAAAACAGAAACACTAAATCTACTGGAGAATAGAATAGGAAGAACTCTTGAAGACATAGGGGTAGGAAAAAAATTTATGAACAGAACCCAGACTGAACGGGATATAATACAAAGAATCAGTGCTTGGGACCACATCCTATTAAAAGGCTTTTGCACAGCAAAAGAAATCACCGAGGGAGCAGGTCGAAACCTGTAGAGTGGGAAAATATTTTTGCCAGCTGTCCCTCAGACTAAGGTCTAATATCTAGAATTTATAAAGAACTCAAAAAAATCAAACCCACCAAATTTAAAGACCCGATCCAAAAATGGGCATTTGAAATGAATAAACATTTCTCAGACAAAGAAATAAAAATAGCAAATAAATATATGAAAAAGTGTTCAACGTCATTGGTCATTTGAGACATGCAAATCAAAACAACACTAAGATTCCATCTCACTCCAGAAAGAACAGCTATTTTTAAGAAATCAGCCAATAACAAATGCTGGAGGGGCTGTGGAGAAAAAGGAACCCTCCTCCACTGTTGGTGGGAATGTAGACCGGTCCAACCACTGTGGAAGTCAATGTGGACATTTCTCAGAAAAATTCAACTAGAGGTTCCATTTGACCCCAGTTAGTCCTCTGCTTGGTATCTTCCAGAATAATTAAAATCATCATACCACAGTGATATATGCACAACCATGTTCATAGCAACACAATTTGTAATAGCTAAGTCTTGGAAAC